>JACCID010000081.1:600000-764428 GCA_018906775.1 Sycophila sp. Sp_5
AAAACATTTAATAAGTAAATAGTTTTCCAGTGCGAACATTACATTGAATTTAAAATATTTTTATGATGATTATCTCTTTTTACATAATTGTAAGTCATTTTTTCTATTAATTATTCACATAAAATATAAGATTGTGGTTTAAAAAAGCATTTCGTTAATAAATAAAAGTCGTCCTTTTTTCGACTATTTCTATTTCCGCTGGCTATTAAATTGTCATTAAATGTTTTAAATTTCGAGCACTGAAATTATAAATCAAATTAAACAAAATTAATTCTGTTGTACACTTAATAAAATATAAAGGACCTCTTAAGAATTAGAGCTAAAATTATTTCGTGTCTCGATATCTGATTTTTTATAGAGAAGAAATCTCTCATAGTTACAGGAAATCTGACATCCGGATTTAAGATGTTTTACTACCTGATAAATGAAATGCATATACTTGTTGAAATCGAAGTATTGGTTTTACTCAATTGTTAGAATTTTGTTTTATTTTTGTCCATAACGAAATATCTCTTTTATAGCGATTAATAGCAAAGGTATATTTCACTTTTCTCATTAAAACCAAACTTTTGGATGTTTTTTCTGTAATGCAACCGATTATCACAGTAAATATTTTCATCAATTGTAAATTTTTTTACGAATTTAAAAAAAAATATATTTTGATTGTTAAGTAACGTTTACATTTTAAGGAATTATAAAGAATATTTCGAATAAAACTTAGTTTTAGTGGTAAAGTCGAAAGCAGGCTTTATTCGGGGATATAACGTCAATAATTTCATCTCATAAAATCACGGATAGCTTTCATACCTGAACGGTATCTGGTATATAAGTACACGATCCCATGCGCTCCGGCGTCAAGTGTAACCCGACACAATGCCCTATTACCCCGCGTCGATTCTCCCTAACGAAACTTATCCCTTTTTCAAATAACGAGGAATAAAACTTGTAGATGAAACTTTTTCAAAAAAATATACTTTGAACGTACTAAGGCGAAAAATCTTAAAACTTGCTAAATGACGTCAATTTTGGTGTACACAGACGCCGAAGAAATAAGTAACTTCTACTTTTACACAGTAGACTTAACTGTGAAATTGCTTTACAGAACTGCCAACTCTACTTTTCTGTAGAGTAACATCAACTTTAATCTGCTTTACAAAACTTTCGATTTTATCTTTACACAGAAAAAAAGTTGTAGTAAAAATTACTATACTGTTTTGAAAAACTGGGACATACTCGAAAAATTAAAAAATTTACTAGAAAGTGAATTAAAATTTACTGTAAGACTAGTAAATTTTACTATACATTCTAGTAAACTTTTTTATTTGTCAAGTCTGTATTATATATCAGTACAGCAATTTTTACTACAATATACTTTAATCTGCTTTACAAAACTGCCAAATCTACTATTTCTTTCCAGCCTATGTAATATTATTGTTGCGAAACAGTAAGAACTACTGTTTTTTTCAGTGAACGTGAAAATTTACAAGAGTTTCGTAATTTTGTCACTAATTGACAAAAAAAACTTAAGACATTTGTATTAATTTTTGCTGTACTTCTCGATGACTATCGACGAGAGATCGATCGTAATTTACTGAAAAAATTTTCTAGTAAAAATCTTTTTACTGTCTAAGAAAACGATGCAGAATAATATTTGGAAAACAAATTAACACAGTATAATTCATTAAACAGTATTGTAAATTGTTACATGTAAATTTTATGGTAAAATGTTTCCCAGGTAGTATAATAATTTTTATTAAGAAATTTCTTTCATTGTAGATACGTTTAAATAAAAATCTACGCTCAATAAGCGTATAATTGAAACAATTTGTCCGTTTGTGTCGATTATTCTTTTTAATAAAATGAGGTAAAAACTTTTATGCAAAAATTATGTAAGTGCATGAATAGTTTGTTAAGTATTTTCTCCCAATGGACGAAAGATAAATTATTATAGAATATGTATTTACTACATTAAAGTACGATAATGAAGGTAGTCTGGAACGCACGATGGCGTCGCGGGCGTCAAAATCGTTCAATACACTTCCGATTCTGACGAATTTCTGGCACACTTGTGGCTTGTATAGGTGTACACCGACACTTGCGTATCGCAGTAGTCTGAAGGCTCGAGAGGTTTTGAATACACTAAACTAGGCTAAGGGAGAACTCGAAAAGATTCAAGAGATAGCAGAATTCTTGTTTCCCTCGTAATCTTACAAATGTAGATTTATGTGAATATTCAGTCGGTGTGAAAAGTTAAATAAATCTCTTTATACTATTCCAATTAAAATAGCGCTAAAAATATTTTTCTATTTGTCGTTCGTAAGTATAATTTAGACATTTGCATAAATAATGAGTTTGTTTTCCTTTATTCGACCTTTAATATTCTTGCTTGATAGTCTCAGAGGAAGCAGCGTCTAGTTTAATAAAGGCACCATCGTGCTAATAGTTGTTACGCTCTGCTGCGATACCGAGCTCCGATACGTTCAAAATATACGAATAATTGGATCATAATTGGTAACTCGATGCACATACAATATATCGGATTATCTCAAATAAACGATTAGGAATACTTTCTTTAAACTTCATTTATTAAGCAAACATTTTATAAAAAAATCTCTTTACTACAAGCTTTTTTTTATCAATTAATTGATTTCTTCAACAGAGTGTATTACTTTTCCATCATTACATACTGAGAAAAAAATATTGCAAAATTAAAGTGCGTATAATAAAAATTACTATACTGTGCAGGGAATGGAATCATACACTGAACAAAAATGCAAATATTACTGCGAATAATTAACTTTTCGTTATGATGAACAGTGCAAAAATTACAGACCAGTATGGTAAAAATAATATATCATAAATAGTACTAAATAGAATTATTAATGTTACCAGAATAAATATAACCTTTACTGTATTTACTATAAATTTTAGACGACAATTATGAATTAATAATATATAGCTGGTACATTGTACTAGGCAGGATAACAATTTTTATAATATTTGAGAAGCAAAGGGAGACGCACATATATGGGAATACACAGTAAACTTTTTTGATCTTATGTCAGTTGTCGCGATATGGCGTGCGCGTACATTTACATCAAGTTTCGTAGTAAGGTTCTAACCCTCAACGAATTATTCAGCGTTTAAATTCTTTCTTCATTTAAATCGCGCGCGCATTAAATTTCCAATTGTTTCACCAGATAGCGATCATCCTTTTTCTAGTATGCATATTAATAGAACTTCAGCGGAAAAATAAGCTTTTTTCGGCTATAAAATTTATTGTGAATAAATAAAAACAAAATGAGAGAAATAATATAATACACTGAGAAAAATTGTTTGTAAAATTTATTAGAATTATAGTAAAAATTACTATAAATTATTGCAATGCGGAGACATAGTGGAGCTTGATAAATTTTATCGTTTTTTTTTTAATAATTTGCAAAAATTTAACAATTTTTAAATTAAATTATTATAAAAATTATAACTCCCAAAAAAAAAATTACTATGTAATATAGCAAATATGCCTAATTACAGAATTTAAAAGAATTTATATTAAATTTTATCCCATACGTTACTATTTTTCCTATTAAATATATAAGTATTTACTATCGGATAGCAATTTTTGCTACATGATACTGTAAATTTACGCTAAGTTCTACGAAAATGTGGATGTGGCGCCACCGCAGCTCGTCAAAAGCTGGACATCCGCGCGATATGGCATCGCCGCTTTAACATTAGCCGAGTAACAATTAAAACTCGCTCTGTGTTACTCGGCCACGTTTTTACTGTTTCGGGGAATGCATCGATTTTAGTTAATCATTAACTTATTAACGAAAAGTAACTATACGTTTATTAATATTTTAAAAGTTAAAAGTTAAATGAATATTTGAATGATTGAGTGATGTATGCTATTGTATTGTATTCTCAGTGTAATAATTCATATGCTTATTTCAAATATCCCGCCAAGTTGTATCCAAAAAGTACAAGTATACATGTAGGTGGCGATCACTGATTTTTCTAACTCGCAAGCTGACAGGCATCTCTCCGGTTAGTATATAAGAGCAAATGCTCTGAAACTCCGTAAGCGAAATAATATGTACATGCGTGCGTGAATTATTATAATACAGCGTTTGTAATTAGGTTAATTATGCGAGAAATATGAGCGAAATAAAAATATCTTTAAGACGTCGGTAAATTGTGATTCAAAAGTGACGAAAAAATAAGGTCTTCAGAAGAAGGAAGTTAAATTATTTTTTCTACAATAAATGCATTATTGAAAATTTATAAAATCTTGTTGTAAAAATTATAACACGAAGTTGTAAAATTTGCAATATCAGATTGAAAAATTTACAAGCATTGTATTGTAAAATTTGAATGCTACAAATTTTACAATATAATATAGTAATTTTTATTAAAACTGAGTATGTCGCCGCGTTACAATATTTTATAGCAATTTTTACTATATTTTTAATAAATTTTATAAAAAATTTTCTCAGTGTAAAAATTACTAAGTAACTTTGCAATCGGGACCTATACTTGATTTTAAAGAAAAATTGCTATGTCACTTAGAAAATTTCATTTTAAAAATTTTTACTAGTCACATAGTAATTTTTAATTAATAGATAATAAATATAAAAAACCAAACGCCTGTTTTTTTTTACTATTTCTTAGAGAGGTGGTCGTGTGTCGCAGGCCATGTGTCCTCGGCACTTAATAACGAAATCCACCGTGTTTTAATATGATCGCCGCATCGACGGGGATTTGAACCTGACTGAGTCCACTTGTTCTAGTAGCTTAAGCACTTAGACCACTAGATCACCGGCTGTATTTAGAAATTTACATATAATTACAATTTTATATTATTAATTTAAAACAATAATTATTATTTCTGTATATTGTTAATATTAATATTTCCATATATTATAAGGATAAAATTTAACCCGATAGGCGATTAAAGTTACTTAGTAAAATATATTCAGGTGTTAACAAAATTTAAATTATATTTAATAGATTTTACATAATTACTGTACAAATATTACTATTTAAAATTTTTACTATGTTACATAACAATTTTTCTCAGTCATAATAACATTATTTAATCGAAAATAAAATAAAAATTACACTGAGAAAAAAATCTAGTTGAAACATAAGAATATTCTGTTGATTCAACAGACTCAGCGCCATGAACGATGAACAGTGGCATATACTGTTGTTTTGAAGGCGCGACCGCTGTTTTGAAAGCGCGACTATCGATTCAACATTCATTCTAATGAAACATAAGATTTTTGTTAAAATGAAAGTATAATTCTTGAAATCACAAGAATTTGAGTAAGTTAATTTGAAAGTTATTTTATTGTTGAATGAATTGTTTAATACATCAAATGACAGACAATAACTTTTGAATTAACAGAATTTCTGAGTGAGAGAGATGAGCTCGTCGATCACTTGGCCAAATCGCGCTTCCCTCCCTTTTTCCAATCACGTGGGCCTCTCGTGCCTTCGCTGTCGCGTAGTGTGCTGTTTTACTTGGAGTATGCGCCTAAGTCTACGGTAGGTCTTTATAACCACGTTTCGACGCACGCCGATGAGGCTACCCAGCCGGTATTCCTAATACCGGCTTCTCGGCCTTGCAGTTTTCTTCGGAGCCGCAAAGTGATAATTCGTCTATAAACCGCTAGAAGGCGACTGTTTTTTTTCTGTACCCGCAAGCGACCAGCATTCATGATGGTTAGTATATAAGAAGAAAATAATTCAAACGTACATATGTAACTATGCGTGCGACTACATATAACTGCGATGCGTAATTTAGATTTGTTGTAAGCGTCCTTGCGATAAAGTGTGTGTGTGATACCGACATATATATTAATGTGAAAAAACATCGAATGTGTTCCCGCTTAAATGTGCAGTTGTTTAAGAAACCTTCATAAATTACATTCAGTTTCCAGTAAATAAGTTGCAGTTAGGATACAGCGACAGAAATAAAAGGCGTTAAGGTTCTGAGAATAAAAAAACGTTTTAATATCTTTTTTTATCAAGATTCGGAAATTCGGTTGAATTATATGTATAGAATGGTTAATTTAAGTGAAATATATTCTAAACTACAATTACAAGTACTTTGAATCAACGGTATGGGGCGTTGAATCAACAGCATAAGGTTTTAATTTAACAGAACGAAGCTGTTCAATTCAAAATCAAAATTTGTCAAATTGACAGAGTATACTGTTGCTCGCATTTATAGGCACGAGTCTTTTGATCCAACTGAATTTTTTTCTCAGTGTATTGAAACTATATAACGAAGTAGGCTATAGTATCAATATCAGTCCCGATTCCTATGTTAGTTAGTAACTATTTCTAAAATTCTAATAATTTTTATTAAGTATTTCTCTTAGTACAGAGAAGTAAAAAGTCCAAAAAAGTGAAATTTGCGATTTACGAATTTGAAAATTTGACAGTCTAAGATTCGGTTCCCTACATAATATAGTAATTTTTACTCCGCGGTATAATAAAATTTACAATATTTTTTCTCGGCAACGTACGCCTTTTATGAGAAATCATTGGAAGAATTTAAAAGGGGCGGCAAAAGGAAGGAGTGAGAAAAAGTTAATACTAAATAAATGTAAAGGAAAAATGTTTTCAAAGACATAGGGGGAGAGAAGCCATGAGCATCAACAAAGTATATACAATTGACAGGTGCAGGAAGTTTGAAAGGAATGCAGTTATATTGAGTAAACTACGCGTTTTTTGCCCTGTCGTCATCCATTCATATGTGAGAGATATAAAAAGTCAAAAGGGGCGGCAGACGCTCGTTTCGCGCACGCGAATCGTTTAAAAAAATGTTCAAAGTATAAAAGCCCCGGCGTTAACACTATGCGCTTATTACTTTTCACTGTAAACAAATTTACGGTGCGCTTTCGCTGAATTTTATAAACATAGATTTCATCTCACTGCAGATATGTAGTCTGAAAAAAACTACAGAAATATCCATATTTAATAAGCTTGTTCGTATATCTTTAATATTCTCTTTAAACGGACTTTATTTATATTTTATTTGTGTGTTTCATTTAATATCTTTAAAGCTTCACCCAAAATTGTCAATTACAAAAATTTGAATTCTTAAGATCGGATGAGATAAACACGTTCTTCAATTTTATTTGAGCGCATGCTGCTGCGTATTTCTGCTCAAGTTTAAATGTATTTAGAGTTATATATGTAATAATTTTTATTTTAACAATTTTAAAAAGCAGCATTTTTCAAAATTATTTGACAACACATGCATGTTTGAATTAAAAGAAACTTAAAATCAATTGAAATTCAGAGAAAAGGAAAAAAAGTTCGGGCATCAGTCAGTGCAAGGATTTGCTACTTAAATCGTAGACAATAGACTATTAGGGACAGTTCGAGTGAGACGCTCCACTTTATATCTTTTCAGCGAAGGGTGCGAAATCTGCGGTAAGAACTTAAAGGCTGGCCTGGTGAATCCCTTTCGTATGAGCTACACTTTTCGAAATAGTTCACTCCCTATTTCAAACGCTTCTCTCGTGCGCTAATTCCCTCAAATTTTGTTTCGTTGCGCAGGGCACTCAAAACTTTAAAAAAAGAACCTGCATAAAAATTCCAAATTATTTTGTTTTTCAATTTTCTTTTATCTAAACGTAGCAAAAAATTACGTAGGACGAGCAAAAATCTATATCTAGTATATAGAACATCTATCATAAATATTAAATTAAATTATACGATATTTTATTGTTATTATTTGCTTATTTTGTCAGGCGATAAATAAACGTTTACATGGGAATAAAAATTGTCTCCTCGGAAAAATGTTGACGTTAATAGACGACGCATGGAATGCATAATAGCGAGAGACTCTTTTGGAAGATGGCGATAAATTTGTTGTTTTCGTAAAAAGGAATTACATAATAAGAGTCGGTCGAGGGTCGAATAGTGGAGCACCCCCAGAACTCGATAAATTACTGTTGTAAAACAGTTCCCTTCGAGTTTTTAAATAATAAGAGCCGGTCTCGGCGGGTCCCGAGTTTCTGCACGTTGTCTTTCGAGGTAAGAAGAGCTTTAGCACAATTCGGAGCGGATGATCTCATATGAACTTTCACATCTCCTTTTGCTCGTGCAGTGGTCAAATAATATCTCGGCGGGCCGTCCTTCCGTCCGAGCCCTCCCCGAACGCTGCCAAATTGCGGAAGCATCTATACGTGCATTACGACGAACAATCGCGTCTCGGCCTTTATTGCTATTAAGATACAACTATCGCTAAAGCAGGCCGAAAAATCCATACTTATTTTAGTTTTTAAATATTTATTTCATTTTTCATGATTTTAAGTAAATATTTACTTCAATAGTTTTTGTTAAATCTTTATTCTTTGCAACTAAATGAATTTAATTGTTTTTAAATAAATGTTGCACTTTCAATTCATTGATTCGAAGAAATACTTAACAAATACTATTGAACTAAATACTTACTTAAAATTACTAAATTAAATCTATCGGTGTTAATTACGGTCTACAATAACGGCTCGGTCTTTATTCTTATTAGTCCAGAACTATCGCCAAAAGTATCGAAAAATGCATTCTATTGATTCTTAATAAGTAACTTTTCTTCCTTATAATAAAAAAGAAGAAAAAAAACTTTAGTTGAATCAAATACTATTTTGATAAACAAAGTTATTTCAGCTAATTAAGTAAATGTAAATCTACAACAATTATGAGGAGTAACTTTCTTTAATGTACATATTAACAGAAAGTTTCTCCCTCGGAAGAAATTTTTTTTTGTCGACAGTTCACCTTAAAATGTAAAATAATTTGTATTCGCTCTCTTTCTTCTTCACACCCCTGCTCCACTAATGAATAAACAACCAAAACTGGATTACCTTTGTCTCTGCACAGAATATTCGCTATTCGCAATTTCAACGATCGAATTATGTTGCCGAAATTTTCATTAATTTTTCGGATACATTAAATTATATTTTAAATTTATATATGCATGGCACCTCTTAAGAAGGTAACTTTTTTCCAGAGAAAAAGTCAGTAGTAGAAATATTTACTAGCAAAATAAAGCATTTGCTGACGTGCAGTGACGTCACGCGTGTCTCCGGTATACGCTGAAATGGAAATATTCGCATACTGGAAGCCGCGTGACTTAATCAAGGTACTATTCTTAAAAATTATATTATTTTACGAAATGCTGTTTCAAGCTAATAAAATATTCCCTGCAAAAAAGGTGGCAGAATACTTAGAAACATTTACTTGTTTAAAGTCGAATTATGTAATTTATGAAGTTTAATTCTAAATAAATTGAAATTATGTATCTTGGTAGATTAATTCACACTAAACAAAAAATATAAAGTCAAACCTTACTGACTTAAATAACGGTGAAAAAATGTCCGTAGAAAGCTACACCGAAAAAAACAGTAACTTGTACTTTTTACGCAGCGAAATACAAAGTTAATTTAACTTTCTGCTTCACAGAACTGCCAAATTTACCTTATTCTCGAAAAGCAATTTCTACTTTCTTTTCAAAAAGGACATTCTACAGTTTCGAAAAATACTTAATTTTAGCATCGCATGACGCTTGCGAATCACACTCACGCACTAGTATCGTAATGTACTAATTCTGCATTTTTTTAAATTAAACAACAATAGTTCGAAAAATTAATTGCATTATGAAATAAGTAAAGCTATACAAAAATATAAACATTTATTAATTATTATTATAATATATATTTAAATTAACATTTATTTAACTGGTTTTGTTTGGTTATATTTTTTCTTTTATTTTTAACACTTTTTATTTTTATTTAGAAAGAATAACTCCGTCATACAAAAGAGAATCTGCTTTTCCAAAAAGGAGGTTCCATTTTTCTTTAAAGTAACTGTAACTTTTCAAATAAACTGTTATTCTTACTGTGAGAAATGCTAGTATTGCTGATTTTACAAAGCAGTTTTTACTTTTCCCTAGTAGATGTTACTTTTGCGAAATAATAAGAACTTCTTTTTTTCGGTGTAAAAATTGCTCGATCATTTAGCGCGCGATTCTTATATACACTTTCTGGTGATTCGGACTGAGTAAAGAAATTCGAGCCGATGAGTGGCAGTGTCAACAAGTTAAGAGTCGCCACTCTACTCGACTGGATTGCATGGATTTCTCTATATCGCTCGTACCATGTAAGATTGCCAACTTTTTCACATCCTCACTTACTCGCGGATGAGAGCCTCGAGTCTTTTTTTTCTCTTGACTAAAAGGCAATGAAACGAAAATCACGAAAGCTTTGCTTTTGACACTTTTTTTAATCTTCAAATATCTGTTTAAAAATAAATCAGTTGTTAATGCCTTTTTTCACGACTTCGCATATCGACGTGTCTGGACGAGTAATAATAAGATTAATAATAATAATCGTAACCACATTAAATTATAAATTAAATTATAGTTGTTTAATTAAATTATCGGAACATACACTGTTGTATATTTAGAACCAAATATTGTATATCTTATCGCTGATTGTATAGTATAAATAATAAAAATATTACTTGTGCGTTACTAAATATGGATTAATTGAACAACGTTTAAAGGTATTGTGGAATAATTAAACTAAAAACTAAACTTTCCGATTACTTGTTATCTTAATGGAACAGCAGCTAAAATCGTTTCTTAAACTCTCAAGCCTACGGAATTAGTAACGACTTATCCCAATTTTTGCTCGGCGATTCGTCGCAATCTTAAATTTTTATTGGGTCATCTCGTAGTATTGCAGCAATACTTATTAAACGATATCAATTATCGCATAAAGTTTCCTGCTTTTATGTATATTTATCCGTCGGTCTAACTTATAGCTAATATAGCGGGAGAAATTTTATTGAAAAATCGAAAATAGTTATAAAAAATATAACCGCAGACCATGGTTACTAAAAATACGGTTACAATACTTTAACTGCCAGCATTGCAATTTTAAGTTTACTGATAATTAACGAAACTGTACTAAATTTACTATTTTTTACTGAAAGAATTAGAATTTTAACTTTAAGTCTAGAGTCGCTTTTTACTTGGCAAATCTGTAGCTCACTGTGAATATGACACTTTTTCTATAGAATCGCGCTATAAATTTTACAATAAAATTTCTTTCTTTCCAACAATCTAAATAAACAAAGTAATAAAATGTATTTAATTATATCCATATTTGAAGAGTTGGGTTGTTTACTAATCTGTAATATACAGTGGGATGCACGAACAATATTTTGCGACTAATAGAATAAGAAAAAATAATCAAAACGTGTTTTCTGTTTTCTTTTTTTTTTCAATTGAATGATTACTATACAATACAGATATCCTATACTGTGGTGACGTCACTGTTGTTATGATTAATCCGTTATATCTTTGTTAATAAACATTAAAATGAAAAAAGAAAAAATGCGTATCTATTAATTATTAAGATTCTATCTGACAGATTAAATGGAATTTTTCATGCAAAAACTGAATTGCAGGCGGTATGTATAATGCGCTGCCGTCCGAGTTCGAGGAAGACGATATCGATGAACGCCGACAAGTTTCATGGTACATTTGCGGATCTTGATGCGCCCGGCGCGCTCCAGCACAACTTGTCAACTGATGGCGGGATGTTTTCTTCTTTTTCAAATTTCAAAGGCGGCCTTAATATAGAATTCACACAGAATTTATTCATAATGTTTATGACATTTATTTGTAATAATCACTCCCATGTAATGGTTTCATCTAATTAATCCATAGTTTTCATAAATAAGTGGGCATGCTAAAATTATACATATTTTTTTTAATTCTGAAAAATGTAGATGCAGTTTTGAACCTATTAAGGATAGTACGATAGGTATAGTAAATTATACATTAATTTTATACTGAGCTCGCTTACATATTTGAAATATACAGAAATTATACAAAAAAATCGACACAGAATATGGAATTGAGTTCAAAATACAATTTCTTCAAACAAATTTTATTTAAGATTAACTTGCTAATAAATATTTATTAAAGTTTTAATTCGTACATATTTGAAGGTAAACAAATATAATAAGATACATAAAGAATGTTTTTTCAATCCAGTCTATTTTTACTAATGTATATACAAATCGTTGAACGAACTAATATTACCGATAAATTTATTAATTCTGCAGGTTTAATTTACTTCAATTGCAAATGCTTTTTCTCCACTCCAACCTCAAATACGCATGTTTGCATGCGATTTGCGGCTCTCGTGGAGAAAAATACGGTTTCACACTGGTGCGTAAATGAATCTTTGCCTCGGGAGACTTTTCGGCCTCGCTTCGCTCGGCCTAAAAACTTCTCCCGACGCAAATAATTCACTTCCGCACCCGTATAAAAATGTACTATTTTTGATACTTCTCGTACAAACTTTTAGATAATATTATTACATATAATTTTAGCATGTCCATTTCTGTATCAAAGCTATAGGTTTGATCAGATCGATGCTTTATGACCAAACTAAGTATAAGCTGTACCCATTTTCTTGCATGGGCTCGCTCAATTTTTACTGAAAATTTAGGCAATAGAATGTGGGTTAAATTCAAAAAGCTGTTTTCTATCTTTATGCGTAACTTTGCGAACATTTTTAATCATACTGTTCAATATGTTAGAATGTCTCTGAATACATCTTCATAAATAATTGAAAATCAGCTTTCCAAGAATTTGTATCGATTATTTTCAATGAAATTAGTCCTTTAACACAGATGCTGTATAAAGTCTGCAGCGAGAACAATACTAATTCTGCTATTTTGCTAAGAATTATATACTTCGCTAGAAAGTGGCGGATATAATAGCTATTAAAAACATTGATAAAATATAATAGTTAAATAAAAATTTAGCACAATACGAAATGTTTTTAACGCTGTAAAAATATTGCACGTAAATTCAGTCAAGATTTATATTATGTATATACCATTGTAGAACGATATCTATCTTAGCAAATTCTTTTCTAAAAAGGCGATGTCCGGATGTTTCAACTATTTTAAGAAGGAATTTGATTGGTTAAAGGATAAATTTCCGATCGAATGCTATCTATATTCAGAACATTTTGACATGTATTCTTACTTTTTAAATTTAAATAATCGAAAACTATGTATCTTCAATTTCATTAATTAAGTTTTATTATATTGGTAATAAAAAATGTAAATGTTGCTGTTCCAATTAATATCCTTACGAATGCCAAATGCATTACACAAAAATCATCCACGGCAAAAGTGCTCAGCATCCAATGGCCAATATACCGTTAGTGGATTATTTTTGCCACACCGAAAAAAAATAACTTCTACTTTTTACAAGCTAGATTTAACTGTGAAATTGGAAATTAATTTAACTTTCCGAATTTTCAGTAAAATCTATTTTATAGAGCTGCCAAACCTACTTTTCTATATAGTAAAATCTGCTTTAAGAAATGTTAATTTTACTGATTTTGCAAGGAATTCTTTACTTTTTCCTAATCTAGATGATATTACTGCTGCAAAACAATGAGAACTACTTTTTTCGGTGTACATAATTTACAAGAAAGTTTTTTAATTTGGTCACTGACTAACAGAAGTAAACTTACTGCACTTTTATCTAACATTTACTCTAGCGTAGGAAAAATTGCAAAATTGTGAAGTATATGACATAATAAGTGAATTTAGATTATCCGTGTATTAGTAAAAATAGACGAGTGATCGATCGCAATTTACTGAAAAAAATGTTCTAAAGTAAAAATATCTTTCAAAGTAGAAATAGTCCCTAACAATGATCGCACAAAAACTGTAAAAGCGAAACAAACAGCAAATCTTGCCAGAAAATTAAAATACCATATAGACCATCAAATAACAGATTACGAAGACATAAAAATACCATGGTTAAATTAAGTCGAAAAGTCCAAATTCTTATCACCAGATTACATATTGGTCATAAGCATAATCACACATCAACATCTTATAAGTGAACTATCCATAAATATCTACGAACGATGCAACTCATCCATAAAAGTAAAACACATCCTGACTGAAAAATCTATCAATATGCGGAAGGAAATCAATCTTAAAGGCAACAACATCACAAAAAAGGAACAAAAAAGTGTTAAATCTAATTGAGAGATTAAATATTAGACAGTTTATATAAATCTATATGCATCATTCAATGTATAAATAGTAAATATTAATTTTATTAATGTTATAGTGAAAATTACTATATTCTGTAGGAACAATGGGACATATTCGACCTATGACAATTTTGACTATAAAAAATACTAAAAATCTTCATAAGTTGAGTATATCCCACGGTTCCTACGGAACATAGTCATTTTTACTATAACATTTCTCTCCGTGTAACAGGAGATGCGTTATTAAATAAATAAAAAAATGTCCTTACTGCCTGACAAAGTGATTTCAGACTGATATTTGGAAAACAAATTATCAGTAAAATTCATTCAAAACTTTCACTATAGGTAGGTACGTTAATTTTACTGATTTGGTACTACATTTTAAATTACATTTACTGAAATGTTCAGTTATTTAAACAGTGACTGTCGTTTTCAATAATTAAATAGTAATAAATAATAATATAAATAGTGCACTATTTATATTATGAAATAAAATGTCATGACATTTCATTTATCCATTCAGTGAATATTCACTGAAAAGCGACGAGCGTTCACTGAATGATATTAAGAGGGGTATAGTCTACACACAGAAAAATACTCGTATCAATATAGCTATAAATTTCTGCAAAAATTACTATAATATTCAGAAATGCGAGGGCAGACACAAATTCAGAATATTTTTGGTATTTTTATCAGCAATATTTTATGTGCACAATAATTTTTATAATGCGTGATATTTTAAAACATATAAAAGTACAAAGTAAAAATTGTTGTGTACATTAAAAAAATTCTGCTTTATAAATTTTGATAACGATTGCTATAATAATTATGAACTTAACTTCAACATTTTCTCGGGTTCGCCTCCAGTGACAAACATACGATTTGAGGCATTGTTTTTTACTTCCCGTGGCGCGTATATTATTTTTCGTCATCCAAAACGCCGCCGGACGGGAAACGGATACTTTCGGCGAGTATGTGGTGAAAAATAAATGTTAGAGATTTAGAGCGAGAAAATTAGTACATTTTTATACGACACTCGCTTCGCTCGGCCAAAAAACGTCTCCCGACGCAAACAATCGCTTACATGCGTATTTGAGGTTAAAGTGGAGAAAATTAAAATTTGTTATGTTGAATAATAAAAATTGCGACGTATATAATAAAGTGCGAAAGAGTAACAATCAATTTTTTCTTCGGTGCAGGGTTGTTGAAGTATTTTTTGAAAGATTTCAACAATTTTATGAGAAAAAAAGGTTGAAAAAAGCGAAGATTGAGTGGAGAACTCGATGCCGCTAATTTATCGTTTGTTAACGGTGCCGAGCAAGACGCGAGTCGGTCCTCCGAAAGTAGCCCGCGCAAATGCATCGGTAAGCGGTTCTCCTTGTAAGGGATCGCGCGAGCGAAAAAAAACCTTTCGGCCGACGCCTCGAGCTTTTAAAACGAGCCGTTGCCGAATCTCCGAGCGCCGAGCCAAGTTATTTTCGCGACGCGGTCAATGCTGCTGGGAGAAATTAAATTTTTACTTCCTCCCCTCTCAATTCGATTGCGCTATTTAATTAATCCGTTATTTGAGTTTGCTTGTTCTTGATACAATTGTCTTTGGTTATCTTATTACTATTTTTATTGCGCCGCATCAATTTATATCGATTGGTAATAATTTATAGCACAACGAGAAAATAGCGGCTTTTCTTTAGAGCTTTTACGGTACAGTTTGAGGATCATCGTGCTTTTACGTTAGCGATCGCTTCTTTGGTCAAATTATTTAAAATCACTGATCAAATTGAAGAACAAATTGTTAAATAAAAGTAAACGGAACGACCCAAAATATGCTTCATTTCAACTTAATTTCCAGCTCGATATTGTAGTGTTAACAATTCGCCCCTTTTATATTTTACGTCTTTCATGTGCTTGAATAGTATTGACATACAAATTAAAAATACCTATTTCTGTAAACGAAACAATTTTTTTCAGCTTCAAACTGTTGAATTGACAACAAACCTAAAAAAAGATAAAAGTTTGCTCAACAACTTGGGAACACGTGTAAAAAACTTTATATTATCTTTGTTGGCAAAAACTTGATAACAGAAAATAGAAATAAAGTTAAAAAAATAAATTGACAAGTGCATTACGGAATATAAAATTAGTATAATCTATATAATATTATTTTTTGCACAGAAACAGTATAAATTCCATGAAGCGTTATACGGGAGATAATGCCATATGCGTCGTATATGCTTGGCTGGATCCGAAAGCCAGTTCATAAATTTATGAGAAAAAGATAAAGAAGAAAGATTCACCGATGCTCAGTGTATGTAGCGATTTGGGCGTGTGCTCCCTTTTTTTTTCGTTGGTGAATCGACGCCACTTGTCGATGATACCATGCAAAACTATCGTATTTAATAAATGTTCAGTATATCCGTGTACGAAAAAAAAAAGAAAAAACAATGACTAGTTGAGCAGTCTAGAATTTGCATATAAATGTGTGCTTTACATGCGGTGTATTATTAGACGATTATAGCTGTGACATAAGTGATCAACAAGGCGAAATTCCCGCGAGTTATGAGGGAAGGCCGTTTTTTTATGGATTTCAATTGAAATGTAGGTGTTAAACGAGCTGCGCGACTAGGAAAGAAATTATGAGATGGCTAAATGCCCCTCTCGGCGCGTCTTTTCCACTGGTTCTTCAATAACTCTTGACTGAGTTCAATGAAGCGAGCTTCATGCGAAACAATCAATTTTAAATAAAATTCATGCTTCTTTCATTTTGGAAATTTCACTCTTTAACAATTTCTTCAAGTGTTTTTTTAGAGATATGTATTAACTAACTTAGCAGTATGCCATGAATCGTTTTATAATATTTGACTTTCCTATTCTAATTATACTGAAAACAATAAAATAGTGAAGCTGCAACAATAAAAATTTTGTTGGGTCTTTTTTGCAAAATTATTTTATTGATCTAATTAAAAATTTAATCGAATTAACGCAATTTATAGTTAAGAAATCGATGTATCCAAAAATCTTGGCAGCGTATATCTAAAACATTGATTAAACTAAATGTTTAAGGAAATTTTTAGCTGTATTCACGAAACATTTTTTTCGCTGTTTTATTAGCTATAGTTGTAAAGCAAATAATAAATTTAGCCAATCAACAAATGCCCAGTAATAATTCACTATTTTTCATACGTTTCACTTTTGAAAGACATTTCATGCATTTATTTCTTTGCTTCAACAGACTAAAATAGTCCTCAAGAATTTAATGTATAATAAACTTAAAATCTAAATTTAAAGTACGTTCTTAAATAATGACAGATAAAAGGTATGTACTGATTATTCCCTTTCTATTTTAAATGTAATTTCACTCTTACTTTATAGTGAAACCATTCGTGGAGTTTAATTTGACTGAAATAGAGTCAAGACTCTACATGAATAAATTGATTTAAATTCACTCTAAGGTAGAGTAGAATATTGCCAGTTATGCCCCTACCTTTCGCTCTACTTAAGAGTCAAAAAACCATTCTAGACAGTTCATTTCACTCCAATTGTTTTTCTATCTAAACTATATATCAGCCGCCGGTCTGGTCATTGCTCGCTAATCAGCGGGAGTGAAATAAAGTGAAAATTAACTCTATTTAAGCGAGAGAAGCTGTTGGTGCAGTAAATAAAATGCTAAAAACTGTTAATCCATTGGAGATAATGATGTAATTTTCTGATATTTCATTGACGGATTTGCAAATATTGAGGAAGCGGCTTAAAGGAGTGAATGCAAAGTTACTAGGAAGGGGATATTAAAGGCCTTGGCAACGCCTACTTAAAGACAGGTATATAGCGAGAGGAGCAGCGCGGCTGAGCTAAGCGAAGACGCTACCTGCCCGGGCGTCGAAATTCCTTGCGGAAAATTATTGAAATCCTTTTATAAAAGGGGGGAGAGGAGCGCCCGGCCAAGTCTACATATGCGAAAATTGCGCGTTCGCGGGGTAATGCGATGCCCAGCTTGTTGCACTCTTTCCAACGCTCTTCGGCCCTTTATCGTTATAGCTTCATGCTCCGCGGCCTAATCGATTATCAGATTAAGTCATTAATTGCGGGAGCGGCTTTAAAAAAGTTATTTTCAACGGACGCGGGGTTCGTTTCCTTCGAAACCCTATCGAATTTTCAAAATGAAGCTGCTCCGTCAAAGCCGCATTTACGCTAAATTTCCATCTATTTTCAAACATGTACACTTTTGTGTTTTAATCGTGTACTCGATAATGTAGTCAGTGCCAAGAGTTAATATTCACGTGGGATTATAACTACTTTCAATTTGACCATCACTTTACCTACGAAGATACAAGGAAACAATTTTTAGATCCTCGATAGAAAAAAGAAACATCCAATTTATTTAATAAAATTCTTATTCCACAAACGCATTAAAAATTTCGATATTTCGATAGAAATTAAGTGACTGTCAGAATAATTTAATAGAGATTCCTTCTGGGCGTCTTGTGTACAATTAGGCCATATCATTTTATGCGCAAAATATAATAAAGCGAATATTATTTATATTTTAGCATAATGACAGGACAAATGAATTCAATTGCACGTACGTACCCTTTGATATTCTATAAATAAAGACGTATAATGACCTATGTCGATTAAATTAAAAATTTCTTATTCAATTCGATGATGCTTATCCAAAAATTTAAATATTTTTGGAAAAAAGTAATCTAAAGTGAAACCAGTGCAGCTTTAAACTGCTTCTTTAATTTTTTAATGATAAAAAGAACCCGATATCTTCAAACTTTTCTTTTTCCCTTCAGCGCACATAACATGATCTTCAACGGCATTTGAAAGCATTCACAAGCTCAATTGAGGAAGCTTTAGAATCACACGCAACTTTAAGAAAAAACCAACCTTTACAAGTGACATCACTATATTAAATATCACATCACGCATTTTTGTTTTTAAGTTATACTGAGAAGATAACGTTAAGAAAAATTACTATTTTTTATTGCAGTATACAACTATAGCCAAAAATTCTATTCTTTTCCTCAACATCCAACTATAAAAAATTATGAAAATTTGAGGAGACCAGGACTAGCATCAATA
Organism: Sycophila sp. Sp_5; assembly: GCA_018906775.1. NCBI lineage: Eukaryota > Metazoa > Arthropoda > Insecta > Hymenoptera > Eurytomidae > Sycophila > Sycophila sp. Sp_5. Next base: position 619,200 of record JACCID010000081.1, read on the forward strand.
TTTTTGGGCAAAATAACTCTATTTTTTAATAAAAGTGTAATTTTAATAAATTACCTATTGATATTTTCAAATTTAATAGATTTATTAAAAATAATTTTGTATTAGTTCACTCGGCATGTAAATATTAAAATTCCATTTTTTTAATATATCCGTGCAATTTTTAAATAGCAATTTGTTTATAAATGACTTAACTGTTTAACTTTCTGCAAGTTTGTCTTTTGCAGTCTCATTTAAAATATGTAATTCCAATATAATTCAAAAAGTATATACAAATTATAAATAATTCTTAAAATTAGGTAATAATGTAGAATAATTTATATTTACTTTAATTATATTAAGTAAAATTAAATAAAAATAAGTATGTAACTGTATGCAAAAAATTCCTACTAAGCGACAAAAATACCACTCTGTACTATTCTTTGAGAACTGGCGATATTCTTCAATGTATTTAGGCCATAAACGATATTATAACATAAAAATTTAACTACAAAATGTGTAGGTTTGTTTGCGTCGCTAAAAATGAGCTTCCTAATTCTATTTGTTTATTAAAACTAGTGTCCGAGTCAACAGTCCCCTGTTTACTCAGACTTGCCATAGCCTAGTAAAAATTTGTTCACTTTTTTCTATTGTAAGTTGCTAAAATTAAGTAAATAAGCAATGATTGTTACCTTGTTACTTAAAAAAATTTCTTTTCGAGGAAGAAAGCGCCAATAATTAAAGAAAATGTCGGAAAAACAGAATCCGAAAGATTCACAGACAAACTGTTACCATTATATTAGAATCGATAAAGTTAACGAGGTTATCGTGCCCCTCTTTTAAAAGTATCCATTATTTTTGGAGCGGTTTACAAATATTTACATCATATTTATTGCATTGCGATATTTATCGATTGCACAGTCGCCTAGGAAGAATAATTTAATTGTTTAAAAATCGAATTAATGTTTTGTATATTTAGACGGAAAAATTATAAATTAATCCCTTGATTATCGTAATATCCCTAGTGAGTGCAAGAAAAAAAATGATTGGAAATAAACAATTATCTAATTGAAAGTCGAACTGGTAATGGTCATTTCAATTTCATCGTTGGTTTCGAGTAATCACTTTGTTGCTCTCAATTAAAATGGTGCATAATACAGTGGACATCGGTGCGCAGTGTCATTTGACAGGGCACTGTGTAAAAATTAAACAGATAACTGCCGTCGAACGAGTATTCTTTAAATTCGACAAAATGTTCATTTTCAATATTGAGATTAATGTAACATTTATAACTCCACTTTCACGAAACTAGAAGTCTAGACGATCGTTCGGGTAAATCTTATCAAGGCTAAAGAAAAACTATTCTAAAAAAATGGGGACTGTACTGTCTAAATTTGAAGCAGTGGAAATATCATTGTTATTGACAATGACTATTTTATCAATGATTCTAATTTAACTGACAAATGTTGTAAACATTTTACCTGCAAAATCGGTGAATGTTTCACTGACTTTATTAGTGAACTAAAAAGCAGCAAATAGTCACAGTTAAAACTAATAAATTTTCTAGTTCTCGATAATAATAATTCAATAAGGAATATTCACTGCTTTTAGCAATAATAATTCGATGACAATTCATTGTTATTTTTAGATAGGTTCTTTGCTGTTGTTAGGTAGTTCACTACTTTCTACGATAAACTGTTTACTACTTTTTACAGTGCATATTCACTACAAATCAATGACTTTTCAAAATAGTGTACTTGCACGGTTTTTCAGATATATTTCATTGCTTTAGATTTAGAGACTATAAGATTAGAGAATAGTTTTGGTCTTGTGCTAATTTAAGAAACATTTTCTTCCAAGACTATCCATAAAAATAATAAAATATTACTTAGTATTAAGAAATTTCGAGACCATCGGTTTGTTTCCATTTAGTACAGTTACCCTAGAGGAAATATTGGCTTTAATGGGTGCATCTGCGCGTATGCAATTTCTCCGAGGAACGGCTAATCGTCGTTCTATAAAAAGTCTTTTCTCACACCTCACAGGCGTAAACAGTTTGGCCGATGGGCCGATAAAAGTACAAGCGCGGCAGTTTCTGCGAGAAATCTACTGGACAGTAAGAAAGTTTAAAAGCTAAAAAATGATTGTGAGACCAATTGGGTAATTTTCAGTAAATATTGACGTCATATAAATTATATTATTTATAGTCACAGTTATTTTGTTAAAACTGCTAAATTGCTATTGAATGAAATATTTCATGGAAATTGTATTGTAATGTAAATGGTATTTGGAAGCGGAAGCGTATGCAACAGATTGAGATCGAAGAGAAAAATAAATAGTTGGAGATGGCGATCGGTCAATGGGCTCTTATCTTGGTATTTCTCTACGTAGGAATAAAGTGACGATGCGAAGCATATTTGACACTTGATAATAGGCCGATGTGATGAGTCAATGTTTCAAGAAGCATTCAATCGAAAGAGACATTTTGTTAGGATTAGCGCGCTCGTTCCGCGAAGCGGAGGGCGAAAAAATGCGAACGTCCGCGGGACTCGGTCTCGCTCGGCGGCGATAAAAATGGCTTGTCGCGCGAAATTCTGACTGAGAGAAAGAGAAAGAGAGTGGGACTTACCTCGAGGCCGGCCACGAGGGCAGTGATAACGGTAAGCAGCAGCGCGAGGGAAGCGAGCGCCGCTCTGGTCCCCGGGCTCCTCATGCTGCCTCCAAGCTTCCTCCGTCGGCGGCCGTTACTCCGCGAGACGCTCGCCGTCGCACATGTGGGATATGCGTATACTTGTGAGAGGAGGATGCGCGCGGCCGACCGATCGGAGTGCTCACCGGTACCGCGCCGCCGTACACCTCGAGCCGGTGTCTGCTGGCGTCTGAGAGAGCCACGCCGGTAAGATAAAACTTTTTCCAAAGACCCGTGCTTTTCCCTCTCCGCTCGCGCGTCGCGCTCTCCCCTCCCCGCTAGAACCCCCACCAGAGCGCCGCCGGCTCTTTCTCTCCGCAGCCTCGCGCGTTGCAAGTACGCACGCCCAAAATCGGCCGAGCGATCGTCGAGCTTTCAATTCGTCTTCATACGACGTTTACCCCAACTTATGCACTGGCCAATTTAAACGGGCGACGAGGCTCCAATTAACTTCCACGAGGCTCCGACCGTTTGCTTACTCGCTGCAATATGTGCGCCCTTTCTACTTGCATTCATCCGAGCGTTCGCCATCTTCTTCGAACGCTCGCGGGATTACCTTTTTCTTCTGTTCCCTCCTTTACTCCTTTCTTATTTTACATTTCATTTTTTTTTCTCCTTTCAAAATCGCAAAAACTTAGCAGATTTTCTAGAAAAAATTAGCACAAACAAAAGTTACTCTAATATTTCTTTCTTCGTACACGAGGAGAAACCAAGTGAATTCTTTGTAAAAGAGATATTGAAATATTGTACATTATTTTAAACGTTTTTCTTTCCCTCAAAGCAAGAAAAAATAGCGATATCATTCCCTGTAGTGAATAAAGAAATTTATATATACTACTACTCCTCGTGTAACTATTTTTTTAAATAAATAGTTTTAAAACGATTGAAAAATATTCGAGATATTATATGACAAGGGAGTTAAAATAAGGGTGGTGAGAATATTCAAATTCATCTATCTTATTTCTATCTTTATTTTTCTAAATATCAAATTAATACTCTTCGGAAAATATTTCTATGAGAATTATATTTAAAGTACTTACACATTATCGGAGATAGCACCAGCAGTGTCGAAAATGATGTATTGGTTAATCAATTAACACACTATTTTAGTAATCATTTTTTAACATATGATTTCACTGAACGACATTATACTACAATACCGAAAATTTAAGGTGATTGAGAATCGATTAAATTATTTGTAAAACATCTAATTTTTTTTATTTATTTCTTTTATAATACAATTTACAGTACATAATAACACCAAAAGTCTTTGAAAGTCTCTATATTTTTTGAAAAACAATAATTCAAAATAGTAGTTTTTGATACTAATGTGTCAAGAGTGATTCTCGGACGAGTGGGAGTTTAACGTGATTATTCACAAGAACAATATTTTATGCAACAAACGCGTAAAGAGCTGAGTTATGAAGCGAAAGAATGCACAACTATATAAAAGTGCTTCACATACTGCTTTCCGCACAAAGTTACAAATACTTATTTTATGAAAAAAATGGAAAATATAACAGTCATTTGACATCGGCGGGCCCATTATACAAAGTTTGGGCAACTGTTCCACGAACCAATGCCCAAAATATAGACGGTTTGAAAGTCAATTAAAAATTTAAATTTCGTGCCATAATGTAGCAGATGAGTAGGAAAAATTCACTTAATTAGCTTATAATAAAGTTCCAAATTCTTATAATAATATTTTGATGAGAAAAATTTGAATAATGTAAAAAAATTATATTATACAAGCTTTTCTCCTTGAGATATTGTTATAAGAATTTGTAACTTTATAAAATTATAAATTGTTACCTAATCGTGGGCAAGTATTTCATGGTTTTCGATATTTCATTTATACTCTTTCTTATAAGCCGACTGAGTCTTTTTTCGTCTGTTATATTATGGCGCGAAATTTGAATTTTCAATTGACTTTCGTACCCCCTTAATTCGTTACGAAAAATTGTTGGGGTTTTTAATTTGCTGTGAAAAATTGAAAGTTTTAAAAAGATATAAGGTCACTAAAAACTGGTTAAACAAACGGTTTAAGGTGCACCATTATGTTATATTATTAATAAAAAGTTAGAATAGGTATAAAATGATTTATAATTTTTCTCGTAAATAAACAATTAAATCTCGTATTTTTATTAAATTTTGAGTTTAAGTAATTGCAACATGTATCGTGTACAAAATCTGTGCAGGTGTAGTACGGATACAATTACTTGTTTGAAAAATACGTGTGCAGTTTGTGTTGTTGTATCGTAATCTCAAATTTTAAAATCGAGCAGTAGATGGCGAGTGTTCATGAACCGCTGCTGAATTACAGCAGTATCTGTTGCCCAAAATCGTTTACCAACCATTCATGAATAGACCATTTTACTTGGTTTATTTTCTACCAGGGTGATATTTATTTTATACTTATAAGGTGCTTTTAAATAAAACATGAATACAATTGTTAAATTAATGAAATTAACGAAGTTTCGCCAAGTTACATTATAGTACTTTTAAAAATAGAATTTTGAATCATTTAAAGAAATACACTTTTTTTATATAATGTTTTAAGTACATTAGTTTTCACCAAATTAGTTTTTGATTTCCGAACATACCCTGATAGAAAAGTTAGCTACCGAGTTAGTTCGGTTAATAAATTAACTAACATCGGTAGCTACAAATACACTTGGCGTTAACGGATCATAAGCTACTAATAAACTTACGGAATGCCTAAACCATTAAACAATACAAACAAAATTTTTTGTCTCTTTTTTTAATAATATGTGCTTAATACTGCGGTGTAATAAAATATTTTTTGATAATAGAAATTTCATTTAACTCCTTAATAATGAATATAAAACTATTTGTGTTATTATAATCTAGCATGAGAATTGTTGCCATAAGTTATGTTTATGAGATTAGGCACTCTACCGTAGGATATACGCACATGTGTAGAGTTAGTACAGTATTTGAGGTTATAGTTTCGATGGAATAAAATTAAAACAAAAACTATATAAATTTATTGTAAAATTACAGTTAATAAAAGTGTAATAACTTTTTCTATACATTGAAATAGAAAATAACTTTGATTTTAGTAATTTTTAATAATACCTTTAATAATATTTTAACATCTCAATTAGTTTATATGGAGCTACACGTAAACTACTTTTTTTATCTTACGATAGCTAATTCTGCAACAATTACCTAATTCATAGCTAAGAATCAGTTGACTTTTCTAAGCGAAACTGGGGCAAGTTGACTGCTTGGATAAGTCAGCATAATGATTTAAGCGCGTGATCTAATGCACATATGAATTCCGCAGAGTTTTTAAAATGCCTAAAGGACGGTGCGTAATGACTCAACAAAATAAATCCCCTTAATCTGTCTCACACTTAATTCAGCACTCCATTTCTCAATAAAAAATATCAAAACATTTTCAAAAATAACATTAGCAATCTTAATGAAAATATATGCGAGCGCAAGTATGCGTGTGTGCAATTTATTTTTATGTATAGGAAAAATATTAATGGTTTTTAATTTAGTGATTTTGATAATGAATTTATGCATTAAAGATACCTATTAAATATAAACACTAACATAGATTATGCACAAAATGAAAAATTGTTTTAAAGAAATATAAAATTCCATTTTGTATCGCTCCCCACTTTTTGGCTTAACACATATGTCATAAGTAGGGAGAGAAAGAGCTTACAGGATGGTAGCGCCGTTGTTCGATGACCTTTATAGCAGACGTGTCACAGTTATTCAGTGAAGTATTAAGGGGGTCCGAAAGACAATTTAAAATTTAAATTTTTAGCCACAATATAGCAAACAAAAAGCAATTAATTTACTTATTAAAAGAGTACGAATGGAATATTGAAAAAAACGAGAAATACTTGTCGTCATTAGGTAGCGATTTATCATTTTATAAAGTTCTAGGTTCATATAACAATACTTTCATGAAAAAGCTTGAATAATGACTTTTTTTACAGTATTTATCAAGGCTTTTCTTATCAAAGCATTGTCATTGGAACTATAAAATGGTAAATCGTTACCAAACGAAGGCAAGTATTTCTTGATTTTAGATATTTCATTTGTACCCTTTATTATATGCAAATTAACCCATTACCGCCCAAACGAACAAAATTTTGACGTTGACTTCGATGGCCCATCATTTTAAAACAAACAAAGGTCTTTTAACCCAAGGTACATAAATTACTGTTATTGAGGACGCTTTTTCGATTGGCGAAATCAAAAATTTGAAAAACTAAAGTTTAAGTTATTATTATTAAAAAAATATAAAAAAATGCACTTTTCGCAGTTGGATTTTTTTCACACCTCATTTTAATAATGTTCCGAATGTCTAGGCAACTTTTAATGTCATAAACACGTGATCCCGATATTTGGATTTCAAAAATATGCATTGGCAAATTTTGATCTTTGTCGTTATCCAATTCGAAATAGCGTCTGATGTCAAACTTTTTTTTAACATTCACAGATTTTTTTACTCGTAAACTATGGACTTTCATAAAAATTTCCTAAGAATAAAAATATCTTAGAATTAGTCGAAAAATACTCTCAATTTTTTCAGATTGATCCGGTACAATTTTTGTTTTGTCGAAAATTTTTTGAAAGGTTATCGTTTTTAAGAAAATCAGTACAAGAAAAGGGACGTTTACCATGTTTTTCTCACAATTTTTATGAAAGTCCATACTTTACGAGTAAAAAATCTGTGAATGTTAAAAAAAAAATTGGACATCAGACGCCATTTTGAATTGGATAACGATAAAGATCAAAATTTGCCAATGCATATTTTTGAAATCCAAGTATCGGGATCATGTGTTTATGACATTAAAAGTTGCCTAGACATTCGGAATATTGTTAAAATGAGGTTTGAAAAAAATCCAACTGCAAAAAGTGCATTTTTTTATATTTTTTTAATAATAATAGGTTAAACTTTACTTTTTAAAATTTTTTATTCCGCCAATCAAAAGAGCGACCTCGAAAACAGTAATATATGTACCTTCGGTTAAAAGACCTTTGATTGTTTTAAAATGATGGGCCATCGAAGTCAACGTCAAAATTTTGTTCGTTTAGACGGTAATGAGTTAATTGTTTTTTCGTCTGCTGTATTGTGGCGCAAGATTTAAATTATTAATTGACTTTCAGACCTTCTGAATAAAACATATACCTACGGTACCTATTATTCAGCTTATTTGAGTCGCTTTTGTAAATCTAACCTCAAAAGATTTCAAAGCTGGTCCCATACATGCAGGACAGAAATTGTACAGAATTTGGCACGATGAACGTGCCAGAAATGGGATATCTGTTATAGCAAAGAAAGGCGGCGCTGTTATATTTACGGAAACAGCGCTTGTGCCAAATTTTTCTCGGTGTATAATAAAAATTCAACATGTACTTTTTAGTACGCGCTATCAATTTTGGTGTCCAATATAATAAAATAAAACGTAAAATGCTATGAATGCAACGGTCGGTACAATGCTTCCCTACAGTTGCAGAGCTTTGAGGTTATATGGATATCGGTAAATAATTACACGAATACGATGTGAAAGATTCACCGACTCTGCTAGGAGGCGCCTCGTAAAATTATATTTTTTTTATAGCTTGATTGTTCGTAGGTTAATATCAGTAAAGAAAGGAAACTAAATTTACTTTTGAATATCCAGACGGCAAAATCTGTTCTGAAAGAGTTCTTTTTGTGTTCGTGTTCCCGAGCATGAACTCCTCATTGTAATCGGAATCAGTTTCAAAAGAATAATTAAAGTATACCATAAGAGTTCATGCTATGTCCGCTATTTCGATCATTACGAGTTCTTAAACTGTTCTTTATGATTTTTTGTCGCAATATATCGCAAAAGTACTATTCATGGAGTTATAATAGCATTCTGAGAGAGTCCTAATAGAGCTCATTATGGAGTTGTCATGAAGTCTTCTTTACTGAATTATAATATTCTTGAATAATTTTAAACGAAGTCCATTAGTGCAAATATTGCGATTTATTGGCAAACAATAAACTACCCTTATTTTTAATTAAATATGAACCTGTATGAGTTCGTAATGAACTCGTTATGAATTCGCTAAGAATTCAAATGTCACGAATTCTAATATTCTTGAAAAATTCTGAATCAAGTCATTTAGTGTTAAAATAATATTTCTTTCTTAAAATAATGTACTGAAATTAGCATTCTTGTAGAATTCCTATAATACTCATTAGAAAGTATTCTAGACGAGTATGAACTCATTTTGATCTCTTAACGAATTACGGTTAGAGAGAATATATTCATAAGTAAATGTCATGAGAGTTCCAAAAGAACACTTATAGTACACTTTACGAACATTTTGTAGTATTTATAGATCCCGCGCCAAAGAACTCAATAAGTATATTTTATGTACTCTGCATATGAGTACATACAGATCTCATTTATCATTCTTCATGAATACATTTTCAAAGAGAGATTCTTTACGAATTATACTATTATTCTATATATGCAGAAATTCAGACATACCTTGAGCACTTCAAGAATTTTATATGATTAGTTTTCGATCAAAATATAAACGGAAAAAGAATACTTAATTAATTCGTAATGAATACAATGTATTCATTAAGAACTCTTTTATAATTCTTAGAAAAGAGTTCTAATAGAATCCTTTTCAAGAATTTTTAAAATATTCAACCCGATTATCTTTGCCATCTGGGTATGGAAAATAGATATCATGGTTGTATACACGGAGAGAATTCAAGTCTGTCCGCCGAAACAGTGCTAGTGCAGCAACTATCCTACCACGGTAGGACGGAAGTCTAAAGATGGCGCTAGTATCGTACCGCGCGTATCCGAATTTAGGGGGCAGTCGGTGGTCTAATGGTCTAAGTTTTTAGGCTATTAAAGCAACGCTGCCCAAGTGGACCCAGGTTCGAATCCCGGCCGATGCGGTTTTTTCGCAGAAATGCGAAAGCTGTATACGGTCGTCTTTCTTTATGAGTCTGCGTTGAGTGTATCCCTAGAGTGTTTGTGTATTGTCAAAAAGAATAAAAAGTGTTGAGGTGAAATATAATACCTATCCGTATCTATAAGTATGCACGGAAAAAAGTGTTCCTCGTCAGACTCGGTGCTGTTCTTCTGGCGGCGAAAAGTGCAATTAGCACCGCATGACTCAATGCTGCGAGCAGAGGGATTTTCGGTTACATTTTTGTTACCGTGCAAATGCCGTGCAAATGTAACCGAAAATCCCTCTGCTCGCAGCATCGAGTATAGATGTGCGCGTACGGGTTTAATACGAGTAAGGCACTACACCATGCGGTGCTAATTGCACTTTTCGCCGCCAGAGGAACAGCACCGAGTCTGACGAGGAACACTTTTTCCGTATGTATGACTAAAAATGCGAAGCGATTCATGCGAAAACGATAACGATAGCGATGCAATCTGTAGCGAATACAAGTGAAGATTTGTAACAAAAATCATTTAAATTTAACCCGAATTTAGTTATTTGTGGTTGCTGTAGCCCATTTCGCATGGCGGCGGACTTGTTGTTTCGGCAGACCGCCTAGAATTCTGTCCGTGCACCTCTTGAAGAAAGACATATTGCTAATTATTTGAAAAATTTACTATTGAATGTTTTGAAAACCTTGTTTAAAAAACATTCAAAACATTGTATCTTTTCACAAATTTCTATATTTCTGTCACTGGCCTGATACAAGTGTTCTCTGGCATGCGAGAAAGACAGATCGCCAGGCTAATTCTCTCACAGGGGCAGAGGGTGCCAGAGTTGTGTTTTTACGAAAATCTAATTTCAACTACTTAAACAAATGATTCCATATTCTACAACTTTTTATACCAGAATGATATAAATTAAGATCAATAATTTAAGCTTAGTCGTAGAATGAGTTTGTTTTGTAAATAATTAAATATGCATATACATAATATATTAAGATAATTAACGTTTTATTATAATTTGTATTTTATAGATGATTTTACAAAAAAGGGTATAAATTTCCCCCTCTAAATACACTGATAACAAAAATCAAATTTTGTTGAAATATATTTACATAAAATTTAAAGCGTTATATTTTCTTATGAATTGAACTTAAAATTATTTGGTGCAATGCCTTTAACACCAATGTTTTTTATTCCATATAGACTTCCAGATTCTGGTTTAGCATTCCTTTCTTCCTCGGACATATTGACGTGAGCCGTAGTTACGAATAGTACGTCTAAGTTTTTTCCTCCAAAAGCAACACTTGTAATCTGATCAACAGGTAAATCAATTTTTTGCAGCAATTTTCCAGTTGTTGGATCTATCTGAATAACCTGAAAAGTGAAATCGCATTGTATTCATTTTAATAAATATTTGGAATTGATCACTTCTATTTGCAATATACGCTGCCATAAAAAAAATAATTTTCTTAGCTTATTGGTACTAAAACTTATATAGATAAAGAAATCTTTTCACGACAAAACTCTCAATAAGGCTTCTTTTAGAATATTCTATGAAATTTAAGTTTAAGTTTAAACTATAAGTTAAGAAAGTTTAAAAGTCGAAAAGAAATAATTAAACAGAAAATCAAAGCCATAATATATGAAATAGTAAATAACGAAACATTAAAAAAAGCCAAAAAAGAGAGGTTGGATCAATTTAAAATTAAAAATGATCCTTTATGAATGAATAGTATGAAATACGAACAGTATTTAAAATCGGAAAAAATTACGATATGAAGAGCATAAAAAATTCAGAAAAACCTTTGAGATTGAACTGACTGAGTGTCAAGAACGCGTATCGATGGCATAAAAAAAAGCACAACAGAAATTTTGGGCTATGAAAAAAAGATATCATCAAATTTTGAAGGGAAAAATTAAATACAACCAATTTCAAGTAAGTAATAATCTATTGCAGGGAAAAAAAGAGCTAAAAATGTAAGAAACTGTTATGCAGTGAACGAAAACTTTTGAAAGTGAAATCGTTGCAAAAGCAAGTACAGAGGCTCAAAATGGAATAAAAAACCGTGCGCATCGTTGATACTTTTTTAAAATTAATTAATTAATAATTTAAACAAAAGCAACATCAGTTGTCGTCAAATCGATTTTTTGCAATCAAAATTGTCAGCCAAATTTGGAATTTTTGGCAAAATCTCCCATGTACCTCGATTATAAACAAAAAAATGTTGTTCTTAATTGTTATTAATAAAATGAATTGATAAAGACTTCTAAGAAATATAAAATCTTAAAATTTTATGCCTGAAATTATCGAAATAAATGAAAATTGAGTATAAGAAAATATGCAACCTTTGGATCACGAACGTTTTTAAAACTTTACAAAATGTAATAATAAACATATGTCTAAGGATTTTAATCCGTAGGTTCTCATAAATAAAGTTTGAGATATTAAAAAATCTGTGTTTATTAAATTATTATGTCTTATAGTTAAAGAGAGAAAAAATAAAGAAAAATGTACGCAATAATTTGCACCAACTATTTTTCATAATTTTTCATGAATATTTAATTACGCATAACGGTTGAACTAACAAAGATTTTTTTAGTCTAAATACTTTTAGTTCTTTCACAACTTTTAATTGCCAAATAACTATAACACCGGCACTCAAAAAAAGTAGTTTGATCTCGAGATCGCAATATACTATTTTTATGTTTTTGGGATCGCTGAACAAGAGATGGCAGACATGGAAGAAGAGTCTAAAGATATCTATGATGAAAATTATTCAGACGAGGTATACATGCCAAAAGGAAAAAAGAGATAAATCTGTAAGACTATTCAATCAAGAGAGTTTGAGTAATTTTATCAGAGGCATGAATCTTCCCAAAGATGTTTCTGAATATATGTCTGCAGAGTTGAAAAAGCATAGAATTGTAGAAAAGGGGACATTCTCTACATTTTATCGGAATCCGGAGGAAATATTCCGCTCATACTTTGAAACAGATGCAGAGGGCCGTCTGGTGTATTATTCAGGTGTTTGCGCTGTGGTAAATAAAGTGAAAGACTATTATGTTCCTGAAGAGTGGAGACTCTTCAAAACGGAGTTTCAAGGCAGCACTGCTGCATAATGGGAATGCTTACACAAGTCTGCCAATTGCACACTCAACAAGATTAAAAAAAATTACAAAAATGTTCAGTAAGTATTGGATAAAATTTGTTATGACGAGCATAGATGGCAAGTTTGTGGCGAGTTGAAAATCATACCAATCCTTCTTAGCCAACGCCAACAATCAGCATATACAAAATATGCCTTCTTATTGAGTTTGTGGAATAGTAGAGATCGTGCAAATCATTACGAGAAAAAAAATTTAATAAGCAAGAGTAGCACTTTTACAGGAAATCACAATGTACTGAAAGAGCCTTTAATTGATTCATCAAAACTATTGCTTCCACCTCTTCATATTAAACTGGGATTAATGAAATAATTTGTCAAAGCTTTAGATAAGGAAGGGCAATGTTGTCAATACCTGAGAAAACAGTTTCCTTAATTATCAGAAAGAATGAAAGAGATAGAAGGGATATTCGAAAAAACTGCATGGCTTAGTTATTCAAAACTTTTTAAGAAATCAAAGGAGTCCTTTTGCTGTTTGAGATGTTTAATGATGCTCAACCTCCATTTTTTAGATTCTCATGTCATTTATTTTGCAAAGAATTTAAGCCATAACAGTGAAGAACAAGGTAAGCGTTGTTATCAAGATTCACAAGACGTTGAATGGAAGTGTCAAAGAAAATGGGATATAAACGTGATGGCTGACTGAAGAAAGATACCAAAGATGGCAGTAATTCAAAAAGAATTAGAAATCCACTACATAGATCCTTCGAAAATAAAAGAGAACGTTACAGACGAAAGAAGGACCAAATAGTTTTTACATTTACAATCATTATATAGTTTGAAAAGTCTAAAGCTTTAAAAGCTACTAGGTTTACTGGTTCTCTTAGCCCGAATGGTTTTTCCGAATTAGACCTAGACATGTTCTTGATCCTGATGAAACCAGGTCAAACTAACCCCAGATTCGGATTCAGCGTCCCAAAAAACATAAGAATAATGTATTGCGATCTTGATATCAGACCATTTTTTTGTGTGTTTATAATAAAGAAGGTATTTTCTTACAGCGCCTCCACCAAACAGTGCGACCCATAAATTTCCATCTGCATCTATGGTCATTCCATCAGGTAATCCTGTGACATTGTTTTTCTTCAAATCAAAGATTACTCTTTTATTAGCTAAAACATTATTAAAAAATTGAAAATTATGTAATTATTTGCGAATTTTTTAATTAAATGTCGAAATTGTTTACTTATTGATCCAGTAGTGTTGTTGTAGTCAAAACCCCAAATTTGATAAGCAAGTGAATCAATGTAATACATGATATCGTTTTGTAGACTCCATGTCAATCCGTTGCTAATAGAAATTGATGAATGTAACATTTTTAAGGATGCATCATTTCCAACAAAATATAAGGCACCACGATTCGGTTCAATTATCTTATTAATTTCAATTGCCATAGTTCCTGAGAGTAGACGTATTGCCAACATATGAAATTAATATTTTCGAGTAAACATTTTATAATAAACTCACCAATCCAAAAACGGCCAGCAGGATCGCATTTTCCATCGTTTATTCGAGTGTCAGTGCGATCAGTCTCTAATGAAACTATTTTTTCAGTAGGTGGATCCATCGTGTCATTTTCACCATCCCAAGTTACTAACACTACGTCTCTACCAGAACCAACAATTAATTTGTCTTTAGTTCCTTCAACTGGAACAGCTACACCAACTGGTCCATTTTCTAAAATAAAAATCAACATTATATATTAATATATATTAATCAATGTAATTGCAATTTGAATATAAAGTGACTGATAGTAGGTAATAATACTTTATGTCTCACAGAAGGAAAGTGCAGTATTATTCTCCGAGGAAACTGTTTCCAGCTCGAGCGAACCGAGGGCTAGAATTTTTTCAAAGGAATAATGTTGTAACAAAAGGTTATGGATAGGGACAAATTGCCCTGTACTAAGGTCGTATGTATTTACGGGGTAACGGCGTAAGTGAATGTAAGAGTTTGTGTTTTTGCGTTAATTTAAACATATTCCTTAAAAGATGCAATAAACATCGGATGAAGGCTGTCATCTTAGTGCCTTTCAATCACTCACTTTCAACAAGTAATGTGAGGTAATTTGGGCCGCTGTCCTTCATGATATTCGCGACACGATTGAGAGACAAAGATCTGTCTCTCTCTCTCCCTCTCGTGAGTATACTACTTATATCTTAATCAATTTTTAAGAATTCACTCTGCTGTTTACGTGCCTACAGGCCTTTTTCTTATAGGTGAAGCTTGTAAACTTGTGCTTCCACCACTTTATCAATATTGCTTCGTGGTGGATGACTCTATATTTTTGTGTGCGGTGTTTTTTGGCTGACCTCTTCTTCCTAACCTCTTTTCTGGTGGATCAACTACGTGTCCTTCGTGTATCTTCGCTGTGGAGATTGTACCTGCACTGTAACCAGGAGTAGACTCTCAAGTTTATTTTTGCTGAGTGACTTGGACCAGTTCAATTTATTGCATTGGGAAGATTGTTGACGGTTAGAAATTATTGATGTTATATTATTGTGCTCGTATGAAATTTTCTGTTATACGACACTAGCGACTCTGAAAGGTTGAAGGACAAATTAAGTACTTTTTGAATAATACTCAGTGTTAATATATTAGTTTTATAAAATATCAGTAGTTGAATATGACCTGCATGTAATATTATTATAAAGACGGGAGATAAATCTTATAAAAAGTGTAAGCAGTGAGATAGCGTTTTTCACTCAATGTGTTCGAAAAGTGCTTGGCAATTCCTTGGCAGAAAATCGTGTTAACAGTGCAGATTTGCATGATCTTAAGTCTACCCTTAAAAGTATTAAAAATTGAGAGTTACTTTCTGACTCGTGTAAAGTATGTATTTCAGGTATTCAAAAGCGTAGTTCAAATGATTATATCAGTCCGGTACAAATGTATTTTAAGCAACAAATAATGCACATAATTTGAAATTTGTATCTGCCATTCGACAATGCTGGTACTGATGCTGCTGCAGCTGATACCGTGCAGGGTGGAAGCAGTGTTTATTCTGATTGTGTAACTGTAATAGTGAAACTTATATCATCGACAGTACAAAATAATAATATATCACAGTCAAATTTGTTGAAAGATAAAACAGCACAAATCATTTTTGGTTTGGTTTGACAATAAAGCGAAGTACCTGATTATGGAGATCTCACATTGCTCAACTAGTATTTTACTGGCAGCTATTTATCGTCGGCCCCATGGAGCTTACCCAAATGAAGTGTTCGAGACATTCATGAGATTAACTGCAAATTATTCCGATATTATTGCACTGAGAAAAAAAGGTAGTTGATTTAACGACAGATTGTAGTTAAATTCAATCAACCAAAATCTGCTGTAAAAACAATGGCAACTTGAAATAGAAAGAATGTCAGGACTAATTTCATTTTAATGTAATTATGAGGTCAAATCGACCTTAACTATAATTGATTCAATCACATCAAAAAGTATTTTAAAGAAAAATGTTATTTCCTGTATCTTTCGCAGTTCATGCTTTTATTCTACACTCAACGTTACTGATCCGTACATTTAGAGTTTTTGTAAAGCTGTAGATTTATTTATAGAATGTTTATTTATTGATTACAAATTTGTTAGAACTTATTATTTCGATAGATATATTTTCGCTTTGCTCGCATTTGACGCTTGGCAGACATGCTTGTTTAGTTTCTTATATAGTAATCAGCGAAGGAGCTGTGCACTTGCGCGAAAACTTCAAGCAGCAGGATCCCTCTAGCGGCTATTACGGATCAGCTTCGATTCCTGCTCGGCCTGGCTCAAAGCCGAAGCTGAACACTTACCCAACAAACAAAATGACGGCATGTGAGGCACGGTGCGGGCACGCGTGCCGATTCATACGAATTTAAGCATAGGACTTGGTCGGTGAACGGCATGTTAGTTGTGTTTGTTGGGTTACTAGAGGCTTAAGTACTTTTAAACTTGCCGTAATATATTGGAAAAACATGTTACATATAAAATCCTTCTTCGCTCTGCGACTAATTAGCTGCTATGCTATGCATGCACTGACTCGCACCCCTGCAAAAAAAAATCGCGGTGGCGCGGCGTGGTAAGGAGCAGCATGACGCCGCGACGACTTTCACGGTGCGACGTTATCATATCGACGTACACAAACATTGTTTGGACGGCAGAGGTCACTCCTTTGAACGTAACCACTTTGAATCAACGCCAATAGCGATAACTTAACTACAATTTGAGGTTGCTGCTATTTAACTACAAATCTGTGGTAAAAGTAACAACAGCGCCGTTGAATTGACTATGTCACCATTCAAATGACGACAATTTTGTCAAAACAACGGCTTGGCGGTTGTTTTGACAAAATTGTCTCCTCCACGTTAAATTTGGACAAACATGCCAAATTTCTAGTCGTATTCATGGGGCACTGTATTCTCTGCGTTTTCATAGACGTACACTTTCGCGATCTCTTAGGAAGCGCCTTGTTGAGTCTATTATGTTCCCTCACTTTGATTATGCGGCAGCGGTTTACCATAATTTGACGAAAGAACAAAATTTAAAATTACATCGGCTTTTAAATACCTGTACACGCTGTGTTTATGGTTATATTCTCTAGTGAGCTCCAATAATACCATATCATCTGTCTCTTGGATGGTTGACAGTTGAGAATAGTCGCTTACATATCATTGTTAATTTAGCTTATAATGTTATTTCAACTGGAAAACCTGCTTATATTTTTAACTTTTTAAAACTGAGAGATAATGCAGTGCAGAGACGTGTTACTCCATGTCATCTTCCTGTTCCATTGTTGACAAATGTGCCGAGAACAATTACTTAGAAAACTCGTTTCATTTAATTGCGTCAAAATTTATAAACTCTCTAGCTTTAAATCAGTGGTGCGTAAAAAACCTGTTTAAATTGAGGTCAATGATTGGCGATTCAGAGTTGAGCATGATACGAATCTAATATTAAATCCGCTACCAAATAACAGGGTCTTAGCTAGTCTTCTAGAAATGTAATTATATTTACAGTATTAGATACTGCGGATAATTTAACTTAATTTAGTTGGTAATAACTTAACTAAAGAGCAGATATATTTTTTCGTGATATTTTATAAGATTGCATGCGCTGTAGTTTATGGAAACTACTTCTTTCTTAGAAGTAAGAATTATTATGGTTAACTAGATTAAACTTGTTTTTATATCGATTTATTGTAATAATTATTATTAATCTTACTGGGCTATATGGGTATGTACCCCGTAGCCTTCAATGAACTCAATCAATCAATCTCTCTTTCCCTCCCTCCCCCTGAACAATTGGACCTGCTGAACTATTTGAGCTCTACGGTACTAGACGTTCTGAACAGGGAGTGCTCATCAGAGCTGCCCATCGGAGACAGGAGCACATTTCTGGTTTACCGATGGATCACAGGATAGAAATAGCAGCCACAGAGGTAAACGATGGTTCATAGTAGCTATCGTTCGTGCAGAGCTTGAGATAGCAAGTAACGATAGAAAAGGTATACGAACGGGGCAAGGACACCAAGGCATCGTTGAAAGGCTAGTGGGCAAAAGTAATGGTACCGACATAAACGCAACAGCATTAAATTAAATAATTGTAATACACATTTGTATGAATATGAGCGAAATGTAATGACCCCAGTAGGACGATTAACCGGTTTGCGTGTTAAGTTTCTAAACGTAAATAAAGTGCTAAGCTGTCTAGTACTCAAAGGCGAAGGACCACCATTAATAGGAAGACAGTAGTTAGCGGAGTTCGGCTTGTGGCCCCAAGCACTCCCTCAGGGATCAGCATTAATCATTTCTTTGTTAATATTTTTGACTAAAATTAATATTACATTTGTAATGCATTAATGGTTAGCTGGAAATTTCCGATAAATAAATAAATAAATAAATAAATAAATTAATTAATTAAATTAATTAATAATTAAATAGATAAATAAACAAATAAACAAACAATAAAGACCAAGTGCGGGATGGGCTGCCTTGTAGACGACGTCCCGTTGTCACAAAAAATTCACAAAAAATTGTTAACGATCACCACCCACGTCGGCTTGTTCCAATATACGAAAATGACAAAAGGAACAGCGTCAGCTCCCAGCGAATTCTAACATACAGGGTGTCAATTAAGTCGTGGGACGGCTGAATATTTTCAGAGGTAAAGTAATTCTGATAAAGGTCAAGGTCATTTCTTAAGTAACTTTCAACGAGGAATCTAATGGTGACATTCACTTTGACCTTGGACTTGACCTTGAAGGTTATTTCAAGGTCAACTGTTTTTTTTTAAATAGGAACCCCCATTTTTAAGACTGGTAATCGATAGAGCGGGAAATTTTACATTCAGATGCGTAATTAAGTCAGAGCTAGTGTTTGAACTTGAGGGTTACTCCAAGGTTATTTACACTCCAGCAAGGTTCTTTGAATATTTTTGCAAGCGGTAAAGCTATTCCTCGTGTAACTTTCAACGAGGAACTCAATGGTGACCTTATACTTGACCTTGGACGTGACCTTCAAGGTTATTTCAAGGACACCTATTGTTTTTAATGGAAATCTTCATTCTTTACACTGGCAATCGATAGAGTGGGAAATTTCATTTCAAAAATAGTATTTGACGTGATCTTTAGAAGGTCAAATCAAGGTCAATTTTAGATAAACTGTCAAAACATTGTCGTATTCAAACTTTAGAGGATTTAAGAAAGACTAAATGTTTGAAAAAGTTGTGAAACCAACAACATTGACCACCTTGACTTTGAGATCAGCTTTGCACATTATTTGGAGGTTCAAGCACTTTTTAAATTAATAACCTTACTATCGCCCTTATTCTTACTTTTAGCGTTACCCAAAAACAATGACGTGGACGTAGTAACTTCTGTTTCCTTTGGGGTGCTTGATTAACGTGAGTCCCCTTGCCTCTCGCGATTGGTTAGCGTGAGTTGAGGGTTCATGTGTTCGGTGTTACAGGCTTTGACATTTATGTGTTCAACTTCAATCCGGTAGATTTAAAACCCATTAATTAACAAATCCATAAATTGCAAACTCATGAACCCTGAACTCATAATCTTTGAATCCTAAATCAATAAATTTAACACCCATATGGATAATAAACCCAAATACCTACAAATATAAATTCTAAAATTATCCCACAAACCGACAAACCTCCTATTCTTTTTAAACAAGTTCTTTGTATTTTTAGCTCATTTTATAAATTGCAAATAAATTTCTGCGATTTTTTTCTAAGAAGTTTTTATATTTAATTCAGATTTTTTTTTAAATTTCTTTCTAAACTTTTAAATATTTTTTTTGTAAGAAGTTGAAGGTTTTCAGTTTGAGCACCGCCGTTAAACTTTGAATCATTAAGTAAAACGCAAAAGACTTTAGCACACCAATCGTGAGAGGCAAGGGGACTCACGTTAATCAAGCACCCCAATCGTGAGAGGCAAGGGAACTCACGTTAATCAAGCACCCCAAAGGAAACAGAACTTACTACGTCCACGTCGTTGTTTCTGGGTAACGCTAAAAGTAAGAATAAGGGCGATAGTAAGGTTATTAATTTAAAAAGTGCTTGAACTTTCAAATAATGTGCAAAGCTGATCTCAAAGTCAAGGTGGTCGATGTTGTTGGTTTCAAAACTTTTTCAAACATTTAGTCTTTCATAAATCCTCTAAAGTTTGAATACGACAATATTTTGACAGTTTATCCAAAATTGACCTTGATTTGACCTTCTAAAGATCACGTCAAATACTATTTTCGAAATGAAATTTCCCACTCTATCGATTGCCAGTGTAAAGAATGAAGATTTCCATTAAAAACAATAGGTGTCCTTGAAATAACCTTGAAGGTCACGTCCAAGGTCAAGTATAAGGTCACCATTGAGTTCCTCGTTGTAAGTTACACGAGGAATAGCTTTACCGCTTGCAAAAATATTCAGAGGTATCTAAGAACCTTGCTGGAGTGTAAATAACCTTGGAGTAACCCTCAAGTTCAAACACTAGCTCTGACTTAATTACGTATCTGAATGTAAAATTTCCCGCTCTATCGATTACCAGTCTTAAAAATGGGGGTTCCTATTTAAAAAAAAACAGTTGACCTTGAAATAACCTTCAAGGTCAAGTCCAAGGTCAAAGTGAATGTCACCATTAGATTCCTCGTTGAAAGTTACTTAAGAAATTACCTTGACCTTTATCAGAATTACTTTACCTCTGAAAATATTCAGCCGTCCCGCGACTTAATTGACACCCTGTACAGGGTGTTCGAAATGTTCCGGACCCCCCACTTATAACATAAAGTAAGCATTTTGGAAAAAAATGTTAAATACAAAAGTTGTTAAGTTTTGAATGTTGAACTAAATGATGACCTTGGATTTGTTATTGGTTATCATTTTCAAGGTCATTTAAAGGTCATCTTCAGTTTTTTAAATAGGGACCCCTATTTTTTATTTCAGATTCTGAAAGAGCACAAAATTTTACATCTGGATATGTACCCACGTTATGGCTCAAAATGACCTACAGAGGTCATTTAGTGGTTAAATGATTATTTAGTAGCAGAAAGCCAAGAAATGCCGATTATTAAGAACTTTGGGTGTATTTGACGAAAAGAAAAAAAAATTTCGTACTTTAATACTAAAGTACATAATTTGATTTTCTAGGACGAACTTTATGGTCACTTTAAAATTGGCCTTCATTTTTAAGGTCATTTGAAAGTTATCTTCAGCTTATTAAAAAGGGACTCATTTTGTATTCCGGATTCTGGAGGAGCATTAAATTTTAGGTCTGGAGATATGTACAATATCCACGTCATGGCTCGAAATGATCTACATAGGACACTTGGGGGTTATTAATTTCAAAAGCAAAATAATCTAACCGCTTTACATGAACAGTTTTTATTGCAATAATTTTTTGCAAGGGTTACGAGTTTCTACACATGATTCATAGCATTTTCAGGATCGTTACTTGTACCTTAGAAGATTTTGCTCACTATTCTTTTTAGGAATCAGTTTATTTATAATTGTTAATTAACAATTGTTTACTCCTATTTACTTTTCTGTTTTCAAGAGTTAAGTGAAGTTCTCTTACTTCGAAATTCAGATAATTGTATTAATTTTCAATAATTGTACTTTTAATCGTAGTGAAAAATGGCACATCTTACTGAACGAGAAAGAATATCTTTGTTGATGATGCGAGGGTGGGGTGATCAAGAGAGAGGTTACAAACAGGTACAGCGTTTATTCAATGAAACATTCAGAGTTGAAGAAAACAACCCTATTTCAAAAAGTACCGTAATTCGTACAATTAGACGTTTTGAAGAGACAGGTGGTATTAAAGATCGTCCTAAATCAGGTAGATCCAAATCATCGTCTAATGATGAAAAGAGCTTAGACGTATTACAATCATTTATTGAGGACCCCCATTGCAGCATCAGACGTTGTGCACAACAGCATGAAATGGGAGCTGCATCTGTGCACAAAATTTTGAAACTCAACAAATGGCATCCTTTCAAATTAAAGTTAGTACAGGAATTATCTGAAGATGATTTTGATAGAAGGGTAGAGTTTTGTGATGTAATGATGCAAATGATATCTGATGATCCTTTGCTCCTCAATAACATTGTTTTCTCTGATAAAGCCACGTTTGAGTTAAGCGGAACAGTGAACAGACATAATTGTCGATACTGGAGTAACATCAATCCACATTGGATGAGAGCGGACCACACGCAACATCCTGAAAAAGTAAATGTTTGGGCTGGCATATTTAATGGAAGAGTACTTGGCCCTTTCTTTATTGAAGGTAATTTAAATGCTGCAATGTATGAAAACATGCTTCGAGACCAAATTATACCTGCTATACGGAATTTAACGGGTGGAAATCTGGACGAAATTTACTTACAACAGGATGGTGCTCCTGCACACTACGATATTCATGTTCGCCGATATTTAGATGCAACATTTCATGATAGATGGATTGGGCGGAGAGGTACAATTGAATGGCCACCTCGGTCCCCAGACCTAACGCCTCTTGATTACTTCCTTTGGGGATACTTGAAGGATAAAGTTTATGTTATAAAACCACGTGACTTGAATGAATTACGCCAAAAATCACTGATGAAATAGACTTGATACCTCAGCAAATCTTGCGAAATGTTGTTGCAGCCTTTTACAATCGGTTAGCACATTGCCAAACTGTTAATGGGCAACAATTTGAACAGTTGTTGTAAAAAGTTCCTGTCAACGACATTTTAAAAAAATTCAGTTTGGGCGAATAGTCCACTGTCTTGATTTAGTTAGCTGGGCTGCCGATAGTCCTGCCTTAGCTGACTGGGCCGCTAGTGTTCTTGTCTTAGTAGGCTGGGCCGCCGATGGTCTTGCCTTAATTGGCTGGATCACCCATGATGTTACCTTAATTAGTTGTACCTCCCGTGCCTGAGCAATAAGGCTCATTTGGATTAGACATTTTTTTATTTATCATTTTCTCCCCCGAGGTATGTAGTTGTTGGGCCTAAGGCTTATTTTGATTAGACATTTTTTTATTTATCATTTTCTCGCCCGAGTTATGTGGTTGTCTGGCCTAAGGCTTATTTTACGCCAGTGTCAATTACACCTTATACAATCCTAATGCAGAATTTAGCGCTGGTGCAAAATGGAGAATTACAACTAGGAGGCTTAATTTGGAAAACTAAAGTTAACCTTCAAATGACCTTGAAAATCAAGGGCAATGTCAATTTAACGCCACCATAAAGTTTGTCTTGCAAAATCAAATTACTTTAGTATTGGTCAGATACGCTCAAAGTTCTTAATAATCGGGATTTCTTGGCTTTCTGCTACTAAATAATCATTTAACCACTAAATGACCTCTGTAGGTCATTTTGAGCCATAACGTGGGTACATATCCAGATGTAAAATTTTGTGCTCTTTCAGAATCTGAAATAAAAAATAGGGGTCCCTATTTAAAAAACTGAAGATGACCTTTAAATGACCTTGAAAATGATAACCAATAACAAATCCAAGGTCATCATTTAGTTCAACCTTCAAAACTTAACAACTTTTGTATTTAACATTTTTTTCCAAAATGCTTACTTTATGTTATAAGTGGGGGGTCCGGAACATTTCGATCACCCTGTATAATGAATAAATGCCTTCATGGCATCCCGAATACAGTCGCATATTTCGACAATATTTTTGTGACGGGAAAGAGCGATGCGGAACATATAGAAAACCTGCGAAAAATGTGTCAACGACTCCAAGACTGCAATCTCCGCCTAAACAAAGCGAAATGTGAGTTCTTAAAAGATAAAATTGAAGTCTTGGGGTTCGTGATAGATAAAAAAGTCAAGGCCATGTTGAAGGCGCCAACACCTGCAAATAATTAAGAGCTGAATTCATTTCTAGGCTTGATTCAGTTTTATGGGAGATTTTTAAAAAATCGTTCAGATTTACTAAAGCCATTAAGTGACTGCGCGAGTAAAAAAAAATTGTTTGGACTAAGGAATGTAAACAGGCATTTTGCGCTGTAAAAAAACAATTATGTTCACCGGAGGTGTTGGCGCATTACGACCCGTCGGAACAGTTGATTTTGTCATGCGATGCATCTTTGTACGGGCTCTCTGCGATCCTTTCACACTGTTACCAAGACGGGTCAGAAAAACCCATAGCATACGAATAAAAAAAAATTCCTCAAAAGAAGCTCAGCAGGGCAATAATAGATGAAGAGGCTAGTGCCATAGTATTCGGGTTCACTAAATTCTATGATTTTGTATACGGTAGAGAGGTAACGTTGAAAACGGATCACAAGCCCTTGGAGTTTATATTCGGCCCAAAAAAGGGCATACCATTAACTGCAGCTAACAGGCTGCAGAGATAAGCGTACTTTTTGTCGGGTTTCAGGTACAAAATTAAATACATTAGATCAGCGAGTAATGGTAATTGCGACACCTTGTCTCGTCTTCCTATAGATGATGAAACGGACATTTTCGGCTTGGATTTTACACCGATGTACTATATTAAAGAGAAATTTGGATCTGTAACCTGGAAAAAGGTCATCCATGAAACTAAGCGGGACGAGAATCTATCGAAAATCATACAGCGATGTGTACTCGGATGGCCCCCAAAAAGCGTAAGTTTATCAAGCAACGAAAAAAAGTATTTTATCAAAAGATTCGAATTAGCTGTTGAAGAAGGCTGCTTATTCTTAGGGTGTAGAATAGTTATACCGGAGACACTTTTAGCTGAGATACTCAACGATCTGCACGCGTCACATATGGGAATTGTGAAAATCAAGACAATGGCCAGATCGTACGTGTGGTGGCCTAATATAGATTATGATATCGAAAATACAGTAAAAGAATGCAAAAAGTGTGCAATTGAGCAAAAGGCACCACCACACGCACGATTAACGTCATGGCCCTGGGCGGAAAAACCCTGGGATAGACTTCATGTAGACTCCTTAGAACCTTTTTTTGGGGATATGTATTTTGTAGTCATTGATGCGTATTCGAAGTGGTCGGAGGTGATAAATTTTAAGAACAACACTAAAGCACATAGACTTATTGAAGTGTTCCAAAATTTGTTTACGAGATATGGTCTCCCGAATTATATCGTGTCAGAAAACGGAACGCAGCTCCGAAGTGCAGAGCTAGAAACATTCTTGAAGTCAACAGGAGTTAAACATAGCTTCACGGCGCCATACCACCGGGCCACAAACGGTGCAGCAGAGAACTTCGTGGGTACATTCTATAGCACGGTAAATAAGATTGTAAAAAGCGGCAAAACCGTAAAAGAAGCAGTAGAAAATTTTCCGTTCGACTACAGGAGCGCTCCACATTGCACCACAGTTAAATCGTCTGCATCTCTTTTCCTAAATCGGAAAATCAAGGCAAGGTTCGATCTGCTAAGACCGGACCTGCGAAGGAAGATGTTTGACAAACAGCACGCGCAAATAGAGAGCACGTCACAGTCGCGTACGATCGAGTTGGGAATAGGCGATAACGTACTAGCGGATAAATATGGAACAGTAGGTGCAAAACGCATCCCCGCGGAGGTGGTAAAGGAACGCTCTCCGTCAACACTAATACTCTAAACGGAAAAGGGAGTAAAGTTAAAGCGCCATGTTGATCAGATAGTAGGTACAAAGCGCAGATCATCGCGTACAGGAGCACGACGTAAATCGGAGGAGTCGGACAGTCACCCAGCAACTAACTAATAAAAGAAGGGTAGAAATGTAGTATATGTATGGCGTGCGTATGTCCAGCAGGTGAGTGTGTCCGTAAGTGTGCGTGCGTAGCAGCGAGCGCGCTGCTAGCGCACGGGCTTATAAGACTCACTCCCGTGAGGACCACCGGCCAGTGTACATTAACATTAGGCTATTAAATATATATCATATATATATTATTTTAGTGTTCATTTATTCTCCCACGTGCCTACCCCCATACATAGCAATAAGCAGAGTCACGATCCCGCTATACCACCTAGAGGAGGAACTCCAATTCTGGGTAGAACAGGAAATTATTGGTGAAAAGGTACCACGAGGTTAGCAAAAGGAGCTGATCAAACTAGAAAGGAAGGAGATCAGGTTGGCAATAAGCTAACTTACAGGACACTGTGACCTTGTTTATCATAGATGCTTATAGGAAAAGCTACTGGAAAACTCTGTAGGCTCTGTGAGGAAGCCGACGAGCTCCCCGTGCACCTGACTGCAGCCCTAGGTTCTTCGACATCAGACGGAAAATGTACGGGATCTTCACTCTAGAGCCCAGAGATATGTTAGATCTAATAAAGGGTATCACGTCTAAAATATAGACTGGATAGTATAGGAAACCGATCATAGTTTGGGGATAAGATTACTTGGGCAGGTAGAATATATTCGTGATGATGATGCAGGAGGCAAAGAGAAACACGCCTGTGGCCTAAGCACGAGTCGATACGTTCCCGAGTAGGGACAGTCAGTGCGCCTCCAACTTTGACCGATCATCGACTATCGACACTTTAAAACACATAAGATGACATAAAAATTGCTATTTTAGTATCACGTTTATACTTACTTATATAAACTGAAGTAATTTTTCCAGAAGTAGGATCCAGCCTTAAAATTTTTTGAGCAAGTATATCGACGAAGTAAAGTTTTTGGCTTTTTACGTCCCAATGTGGCCCTTCACCAAGTTGGATAGCGGGAGCGACTTTTTCAATCTCCATCGACATTGCGATCTATTTTTAAGAAGAAAATAAAATAAATTAATTTGCACTTTTTTTGCCCCAAAGGGTACTCCCCGATAAAATAGGGGAAATCTACTTTTTTTTTTCATGTCTATATGTTTCGAGGGATAAATGAAAATGTTTTAGCGCATATTTGTCCCCCCACCAACTGCAGGGCCAATTTGAATGAGTTTGAATATATTTTGTTGAAAAGTAAGTTTATGAATTTTTTCAGATTTTTCTGAGTGGTGTTCTTTGGGTATTTTTTTACAAGAACAATTTCGAAAATGAATATTTTCTGCATGTGAAAACTTCAGAGTGTATTTTAAAACAAACGTATTTTTTTCGATTATTCGAAATGGCGGGCGACAATCAAAAATAGAAAAAAAACTTTATTCAGCGATTGTTAGCATTTTCATTCATTTGTGAAATAGACTAAAAAACAATATTTAAAAAAAAAATTGGAAAAATAAAAAATGCCAACACATTTTTCATAAAATTGTAAGTCAGAAATATTTTTGTAATTTTTTGATTAGGTGCATCTTTTTCGAGAAAAAATTGAAGAGTTTAAAAATGTTCAAATGTTAAGCAATTTTTTTTTCGAAAACTATGCCGTTAGTCAAAAAAGTTTTAGAAGCACTTTTGATCCAAAATTTTATGCTTTTTCCGAATCCGGAGTCAAAAATAGGGGTTTCCATTTAAAAAAAATCACTTTGATCTTGAAATGAGCTCGAAGGTCAATCTCAAGGGCAAAACTATTTTGACAGAAGGACGGCCCTCTTTGTCCTTAACTACTTTTGTCCAAACACTTTTTCTCGCATTACTGGCAGGGATACGGCTACTGCCCTATTGAAAAATCTTACGTAAGTTCTTACGTGAGATCTAACGTAAGATTTTTCAATAGGGTAGCGTTCTAGAACTACCATCTAAATTCAAGTAGGGAATACTTGACAGTATTAGGTAGGGAAAACAAGCCAGATGATGACTAAGAAATCAAATCTCGGACACGAATTATACATTTACTAGGCGGTACCCCCCCTACGCGCTCCGCTCGTCCACCCCCCATTTTGCGATACAGACGAATTCAAGAAAATAATTGTTGCATTTTTCTCCTTTTTTTTACCTATATACGATATGAAACTTCATTTACCCAATTGCTTCCCTTTCTGTGGGTTGTGCGACCTTGACGATGGTGAAAGGGCTTGAGTCTCGTCAGGCCGTCTGACAGGTGTGTGACAGGGACGGAATCCCCGTAAAAAGGGCTCTTCATGTGAATGAGATTGGTTTGACTGTGTATAAATGGGTCGGAATCCCCGTAAAAAGGGCTCTTCATGTGTTTGATTGAATCCCCGTAAAAAGGGCTCTTCCCTGGATGTGGAGTCTGCATGAGGAGAGATTGTAGGGAGGTGCCAGAAGGCACCAGTGGCCCTCAAGGCGTCTCCCCGGGACAAGGGGTGCTCGTTCCTGCCTCTGAGGCGGGGGAGCAGGTGGCTGAGGCTGACGAGACGACCAAGGAACAACCCTCGTGGCGGTCGGGTGGGACCCCACGATGGAGGGGGTAGCATCTTGGCGCAGTTGCTGAGGGTACAGGGGATAAACTAGGATGACACGGCTAGGCCGCCGGACAGGACAGGAGCCCATGTTACGGTGTAGCCGATCAAACCGGCTGCTCCATCATCCGGCGAAAAATCCCCTTCGTTCTAGTAGTGCCGGATGGCGACCGGGTAGGGCCCTGCTGGGACGGGGCTCCTCCGAGGCCACAGCACTGTTGCGGGATGTAGCTGCCGAAGGGCGTTTCGGTAGTGTCCCACGCTTGCGTTTCACCGAGGCTCAGTGACCGTCACACGATTCTTACATACACTTTACATTCCACCCAATCCCATTCCCAAAACCATGGAAAATAAAATTAAGGAAAGCGAGTTAACCGTGACATCTCGCGACGAGCTCCCTAGCTCAACGGTACTCCCCACTGGGACAGGGTCCATCGGGCCCGGGACTAGTGTAGGAGGTGAAGGTACGCAGATGGAGGTCTGTGCACCGATTGAGGCGGGCTCCCGCTGTCCTTTGGGCAGTGGGACTCCGCTGACCTCGGGGGCGCCGACCGACTCTGCGATTGGCAGGAAAAAGAAGATCACGGGGGCCGAAAGGAAGAGACGGCAAAGGCTGCGAGAGCGGGCAGGCCAAGGCGCACCGGCAACGGGAGCGACGAAGCTTGCAGGTGCCACTCTTCCGAGGACCCCTGGGGACTCACTTAAAAGGAGCCGGGAGGAGAGGTCATCCGGTGACTCTACCCCCCGGCAGGTTAAAAAGGTGCATGAGGGCCCAGCACCAACGTACAGCCAGGCGACGGCCAGCGACCTTAAGGTGGCGGTCGTCCCTGAGCTGTATCCCGAGGTGCGCCTGACTGAAGCTCAGGGGGTGCTCATTTTAAGGACATTTGGCTGCTGCGGGGGGCGCAGATCTTTCACTGCACCACCGCAGCAGACAAGGAGTGGTGAGAGCGCTATGCTCCGACGTGGGCTCCATGGGAGGGGGCGAAGCTCCGGATTGTGGAGCAGAGCTCCCTCCAGAAGATGGAGAGGGATACGGTTTACGTAAAAGGTCAGCATGCCGTGGAGGTGGTCATGGATCGCCTGGGCCTGCAGAATGAAACGCTGCAGGTCCGGGAATGGAGAGTGGCCGCCTCCTGGCATGCCAAGGATGAGGCGAAAGGCACTGTGGAGACAGCGGTGCGCCTACTCATGGAGGAGTCGGAGGCTGAGGCGCTCAGAGCGCTGGGCTTCCGGCCCTTCTGTGGGGCAGGCAGAGCGCACGCTGTGCTCCACAGGAGTAAAGGTGCAGACGAGGAGGAGAAGGCGGGTCCCCCCGCCCAGAAACCGGCTGACGGAGGAGCCGGACCAAGCTAGTTAGGAGAAAAAAAAAAAAAAAAAAAAAAAGAGGTGGGAAGGAAGGAACCATGGCTCAGGCAGGCAATGCAGGAGCCACAGTTCCTTTCGTGCAAATCAACTTGCATCACTGCAAAAGCGCTACGGCTGTGCTGGCCAAGTGCATGGCAGAGATGCAGACAGGCATCGCCTTGATCCAAGAACCTTGGATCAATGCGAGTGGTAGGGTGGCAGGATTAGGGGGTTGTGGACGGCTCTTCCGGGCGGCCGGGGAAGGGCGGGTACATACCTGCATTCTCCGAAAAGGCGTGCAGGGGGAGATCTGGTCCCTTCACTGCCACAGCGATCTCACCACTATAATAGTGAAGAGAAGGACTGAGGAAGGAGCTGAGGAGGAGATTATCTTAGCCTCGGCATACTTCCCCAGTGACTCAGCGCACTCGCCACCCCCAGAGGAGGTGAGGGCACTGGTTGAGGACTGCCGCACAAGAGGCAAAGAGGTTATAGTAGGATGTGATGCTAATGCGCATCACCTCGTCTGGGGCAGTTCAAACTGCAACGACCGAGGCGAGAGGCTCCTGGAGTATCTCTGCACGACGGAGCTTGATATCCTCAATAGAGGCAGGGTTCCGCCGTTCGGAGACAGAAGGAGGGAGGAGGTCATTGATATTACACTGGCAACAAGGCGTATCTTCTCGAAGGTACGGGGGTGGAGAGTATCGGATGAGCTCTCCATGTCCGACCACGAGCAGATCCGCTTTGAGCTGGGCAATCTGACCAAGGATGATGAGGCACGAAGGAATCCCAGGAAAACAAACTAAGACTTGTACTGCAGTCGTCTAAGGGAGAGACTCCCGGACGAGGCAGGTAGGCTGGAGAATATGGAACAGATTGAGGAATACTGTGGCAGTATACAAGCAGCCATAGTAGGTGCATTTGAGGATAGCTGCAGACCAACAAAGCGCAGACAGGGCAAAGCGACACCCTGGTGGAACCCTAGTTTGGGAGCCCTGCGCAAAGAGGTCGGTAAGCTATTTAACAGATGGAAAAAGAAGAGAGGCTCTAGGGAGCTACAGGCTTACAGTAACTGCAGACGAGAGTACAAAAAGGCTCTCGTGGCGGCCAAAAAGGAGGGTTGGAAGCGCTACTGTGAGGAACTCAACAGTATTCCGGAAACGGCTAGGCTGAATAGGATCTTGGCCAGGCCGACCGGTAGCGCTCAGCACCAGATCAGGAAATCCTCAGGCGAGTGGGCATCTGACAATGGAGAGGCTCTCGAGTGTCTTCTGATGGCTCACTTCCCGGGACTAAACTCTACGGGTCCGCCGGAGCAACCTCCAGAGGAGTTCCTCGAACAAGACTGGGATCTGGCGGATAAGGTCATAACTAAGGATAGGATTAGATGGGCCATTGACTCATTCGAACCCTATAAAGCAGCGGGAGCAGACGGTATTTTTCCGGCCCTACTACAAAAGGGCGTGGACTTGCTGTTGGAACCGCTGGGTACAGTCTACAAGGCTTGCCTGGCGCTTGGTCATGTACCGAACGAATGGATGAAGGCCAAGGTTATTTTCATACCTAAGCCCGGAAAACAGGCTCATGAGAATGTAAAGGACTTTAGACCGATTAGCCTTACGTCTTTCATGCTCAAAACACTGGAAAGACTGGTGGATCGGGAAATCAAGGAGGGGGCCCTGATGACTCGTCCTCTGCACGCTACGCAACACGCGTACAGAGAGGGCAGGTCGGTGGACTCCGCACTTGACGAGGCTACCACCAGAATTAAAAAAGGGATGAAAAAGAAAGGTATGGTATTAGCTGCTTTCCTGGACGTGGAGGGGGCTTTCAACTTCACGACAAGTAGCAGCATATGCCGAGGTGCAGGGAGACATGGCATTCCCAAGTCCCTGATTAGATGGCTACATAACTCACTAGTTGGGAGAGTAGTCCAGGCACAGTGGGGATCTGAGACGAGGGAGGGCCGGGTGTGGAGGGGCTGTCCGCAAGGAGGAGTCCTCTCGCCCACCGAATGGTTCCTCGTCGTGGATGAACTGCTGGTTAGGCTAAATGAGGCAGGCATATACGCTCAGGCGTATGCGGACGACGTCCTGATCCGGATTACTGGGCAGGACGAGTACACAATAACGGGCCTAATGAACTTTCCGTCAGGCATCGTGGAGGTTTGGTGTAAGGAGGTTGAACTGTCTGTAAATCCTGAGAAGACAGTACTGGTCAACTTCACCACCAAATATAAGGTCAAAAAAATGGATCCCATTAAGCTATTCGGGAAAACACTCACTTTGTCCCATGAGGCAAAGTACCTGGGAGTGATTTTCGACTCGAAGCTGAACTGGAGCAAACACTTGGAAAGCAAGAAAGCTAGCTTTACGGCTGCTTTCTGAGCTTGCAGAAGAGCTTTTGGAGCTACCTGGGGATTAAAACCCAAGATGATCCTATGGCGGTCCTCAGACCAAGGCTCTTGTATGGGGCCATTGCTTGGTGGCCTCGTTGCAAATTAAAAACAGGTAACTTGCTCCTAGATAGATTGCAAGGGATGGTGACAAGGGGCATTACTGGGGCTAGAAAGTCCACACCACTAAAAGCTTTAGAGCTGGTGTTGGGCCTCCCACCCCTTGAGACTATGATAAGGGCTGCGGCACTTAAGGCGAAGATCAGGGTTTCTAAGAACTGGCATTTACACGAGGATGCGGAGATTGTTAAGCTAGATAAGGTAACCCGCAACTACAGATTCGAAAGGAATTTTGAGGTTGCGGATACACACCAGGTGACGATCATCTCTTATGAGGTGCTTGCGTGCAGGACATCACTCGATGACTTAGCGAGGAGGTGTGACATCAAGTTAAAATGGGTAGCTGGCCATGCTGGCATTCGAGGTAACGAGAAGGCCGATAGGCTGGCAAAAAGAGGTGCGGCGGGGATCAAAGCAGAGGCCGTCGAGACGGCTATACCAAGCTGTGAGATTGAAAGCAGAATTCAGGCTTGGATTAGTAAGGAACAGACAAGGAAATGGGATAGGTACGGGGAATGCAGGCACACAAAAGCGTTTATAGCGGAGTCTGCCCCGATAAGATGGGTGAGAGAGATGATCACTCTCCCCAGAAAGGTTATTAGGAAGGTAGTGGAGTAGCTGACGGGCCACTGTGACCTGGCACACTTCAAAAATAGGATAGGATTAGGTGCTGAGAATACCTGCAGACTCTGTGGTGTGAGTGAGGAAACCCCCTTACACCTCTTGTGTCAATGCCCCAGGCTGATGGCCGGTAGGCGCGGGGTGTATGAGGAGTGGCTTCTCGAACCGGAGCGGGTCTGCTCTATGGGGCTTAGCAGGTTTCTTAGACTGGTCGAATATATAGGGAGGTCGATAGGGAATGAATGATGAGGAGACCGAGCGCAAAGGGCCAATAGGCC
The DNA here is from genome assembly GCA_018906775.1 of Sycophila sp. Sp_5. NCBI lineage: Eukaryota > Metazoa > Arthropoda > Insecta > Hymenoptera > Eurytomidae > Sycophila > Sycophila sp. Sp_5. The sequence goes on from JACCID010000081.1 coordinate 652,453, forward strand.
TAGGTGCATCACCCACTTGTCCCCGCGAGGGGCCGTGAGTGCGTTTCCGCTCTGACATCGACTATCGTCTATCGACTACCCAATTGCTTTAGCGATATAATTGAATATATTTATTTTTTCATTCAAATTCCAGAAAATAATTTTTTATAACCATTATTTTATTTTAAAACTATTATTTCAATTTAAAATTTTCAGCAACAGGATAATTGCTAATTTCATTTTTTAATTTTAATTTACCTGGATGTAATCCATTCGGAGTTAACGAGTTTAAAAATTCTGTTGGAATTATATTTACTAAATGCTCATTATTATTTTGAAGCTAAAATTACACTTTCAAAAAAATGTCGATTTTTCATATCTTTAAGTATCCAAAAATTTCGCCTATAATATTTTCGATTGATATAATTGTTATGGGGATTTTTGTTACTCTACTTTCTCGATCATATTTTGGTAAAAAACTGCCATTGCCTATATTTAAAAGCCAAAATATAAATTCGATATCATTTTCCGAAATTTTTTTTATTTTGCTTTAATGACATACACTTAAAATTGTGTAACAGTATACCTACTTTTTATAATTCCTAGTAACTTCAGTAACTCGATTCCCAGATGGAACAATTAGTAATATATGTCGAAAATCACTTGATGCTAGAAATTCTTTTGCTCCAAATATTTCATTATAATCAGATAAATCAATTAAACATTTTTCTACAGTATTTGAAATTTCTTTATAATTTTTATTATTATGTTATTCAAACCTCCTATTTTTTATTTTTCCCCTGTTTGTTTATACACCTTTGCTTTAGCGATACAATTAAATCTGTTTACTTTTTGAGTCATTTTTCATTTTATTCCCATTAATCTACCCTTTTGCTTTACCGATATCATTAAATTTATTTATTTTTCAGTCGATTTCTAGAAAATAATTTTTCATCTTTTCTTTACCTGTATATGATACAAAACTTCATTTACTCATTTGCTTTAGCGATATAATTGATTTTATTTTCATTATTATTGTTTTTTGCTATGTTAATGATTCAATATACCGTAGACTGTATCGCTATACGATTAAGAAATCTTTTGTAAATTTTTTATCCACATTTTTTGGAGCTAAAATTACAATTTCATAAAAATTGCGGAGGGGCTGAGGAGGGGTTCAATAATGAGGAGGTTACTGAGGAGGGGTTGAGGAATATCACCGAGGAGGGGGGAGGAGGGGTGAAGAGGAGCAGGAATATTTTTTAAATATATGAAAAGACATCATTAAAATGATAAATATAATATAAATTAATGAAAAAAATGAGGAGAGGAAAAGAAAAATGAGGAGGGGTTAAGGAGGGGGGAAAAGGGGGGAGGAGGGGGCTAATCTTGAGTTTTGACCTTACAACTATATAATATAGGGAGATATATAAAACATATAAATATTATTATATCTATTGATAAACAATAAAAAATTAATGATTTAGGCAATTGAAAAATAATTTTTAAAGAAAATAAATAAAAAGCACTCTTTTTTCGAAAATTAAAAAATTAATGATTGATTTATTTCAATCAAAAGATTTTGTTATGAATCGGAATATTTCATAACATTTACAGATCTTAAGCTGTCAACAAAAGTTATAATCATGAAAATCATTTGAATATTCACAAGTTGCGATAGCTTAGTATTTAGAATAGTTAGCGTAGTATCCTGTAGGTCGAGCATTCAATTTTGCATAGATTCAAAGATTTTTTATACGGATGTGGAAGTGGATATTTTGCGTCGAGAGACGTTCTTTGACCGAGCGAAGCGAGAAATATCCACTTACGCATCAGTATGAAATTGTATTTTTTTCATAAGAACCGCAAAACGCATGCAAACTTGCGCATTTGAGGTTAAAGTGGAGAAATAGTATATTACGTAACAAGAGAGGTAAAATAGAAATGGTCCCAGATCGCACGTAAATTATAAATAAAGAATGCCTCAGATCACACGTTTGTGTGATCTGAGGCATTCTTTTTTAATTCCCATGTTGCGTATACTATTATTCGGCCTAGCGAGGATGAAATCGTAACCTTTTCGATCGGGCGCCGGGAGAAAAGTTTATGGTTTCTTCCCGCTAGGCCGAAAAATAGTATACGCAACATGGGAAGTAAAAAAGAATGCCTCGCCTTCGGCTCGGGTGCCAATTTACGTGCGATCTGGGACCATTTCTATTTTACCTCCCTTGTTACGTAATATACTAAACTGCGTAAAATGCATTAATAATGTAATTAATAAACTTGATGTAAAAATAAATAAATAACTAAACATAATAACTACACCAGTGCAAATTAGCGCTAAAAACTGTACTACCTTTAAATTTCTACACGGGTAGTAAATTGTGTTTCTAAAATTAAAAAAGGCACTCTAAAAAAAACGAGATATAAAAAAAAAAGAAATCGAATGAACCTATTTTCTTTGAAATCCGATAATAAGATTTTAAGATGCAAACGGAACCGCGTACGCATACCCGCACACATTTTGAAAAAAACATCATAAAATGATTGAGAAACACTTAAAACAAATTTAAAACATGTTTTTAGAGAAAATTTTGTTTACTATTACAAAGCTTTCTCTAGGAAGAAACAATTATCTATTATAATACATGTTTTAGTAATTTGTTAAAAAATATTTTATCAAACAAAGTCAATAAATTATATGCTTACGATAAAAATTAAAAAAGTTTATTGTAATAAAACTTGTAATGAAAATTTTCAATTTTGTAGAAATGGCTCTGTTCTTTTAAGATATCTTTATAAACATTCTTATATTGCTAGAACTTAATGCTGAATAATACTTTTAAACACTTATTGATACTTTAACCGTAGCGAATAACAGTGGAGAATATCTTTTACCTCGCTTTATATCTTACTTTATTTAATCAGCTATCTAATTCCTTAACAATGATTTAGATAAGCCGTGGAACCGATTACAAATAAAACCTGATATATATGTGCAGGGAATGACTTTTGTCATTAAATTAGACATTTTATAGTAATAATCTTTTTGATAAACTGATGAAACGATAGTACAACGAGGGAAATAGTGCAGTAAATTGTAATATCTACATATTTGATGACCATTGATAAGAAAGTTTGGTAATTGTCCACATTTTTTATTACAGATATGTAGGATAGTAGTCTAAAACTTAACAAGCAATTCTCTCTTAAAAAAGTAGAGCGCGATGGATATTACTAAATGCGCGAATTTGATTGGTCGCCGGATATATTAGAATTTATTTTACAAATTAAAATATATAAAACTTTAAAGTTAAATTGTTTTACATTATAATTTATGATTATTTATATTATCTCTTTAAAAAAATGTGTGTAAATTCAATAAATAAGTCTGATCTCAAAAAAACAGAATATGCAGAGCCCGTAAAACACCCATAAATTATAAACTATGAAAAAAATTGATTCGGGAAAACGCAGTGAAAATAAATCTTACTAATATAGCGCCGTAAAGAAATAGTATATTACACCACCTGGGAGGGAAATGGGTTATTACAAACGCAACGCGACCATTTTTTCGAAATATACAACTTATAAATTTTTAATAAAGCAGTACATTTCATCGGGTGTCGTGCTTCGATTACACGCATGCGCATGCGCGGACAAAGATATAGAGCTCATCGGAAACAGCCGAGTATGCAATTCGCTCCTGAGCTTTTCATAAGAAAGGTATACAACGGCAGTATATTATTTAATAAAAAGCTCAGATCCTAGCATCTGAAATATTAATTATCGTTTGGTATGGTATTTTTAATTTTAAGATTTCGGTTTCTTCATTTGCAAGTTTGAGACTTTGAAGATCTTCTTAGTGTTTATATAAACAATTCTTAGGTTAGATTAACCTACATCTGATTTCTTAGAAAAAGATTCTTAGAAAAATATATATTTTTTATTTAATATTATAGATAAGATTTGTTTACATTATATCGGATGAGTTCGTCAGAAAGTTGTGGTGATTCTGTTGAATTCGATGAAGAACAGCAAGATGTTCCTGTTTGGAGGAATTTTGAATAGGAAGCTTTGTTAATTACAAATAATTTATTGCCAAAAAATCTTTTTTACGATATGAAAAAAACTTACGAAGATTTTAAGAAGTGGCAAAATGAAGTTAAAACTGTACTTTAATGATCTCTCAAAAAAGGTGAAACCGTCAACTATATGGGTCCGCTAGTCAATGCTTAAAACGACATTACAGTTGAGGCATAATGTTAATATTATTAATTATCATAATTTAATATCATTTTTGAAAATATTTTTAAAAGGATATGTACCAAAGAAATATACATGACATAAACGTCATTGGTTCTTTTTTAATATTTTTTACTATTTTTGAAGCTACGCAAAAGTTTTACATTATTTTTGTCGATTATTCTTGATAAAACTACATACAGCTCACCATAGTTAAACACTGGCTTTGGTAAATAAATTCCTATTTTCTTTAAAAATTGTTCTTGGGATTTATAAATTGTTACATGGCACGTGCAAGTCTTGTTGAAAAGTGCCTTGTGGTCATGCAAAATGGAATTTCTTCCGGAGATGGTGACAAATTTATTCGCTGTATTATTACACGTGATTTTCTTTAATCATCAGTTATAATTTTTGCTAATATCGCGAATTATTTTAATTCTTCTATTATTAACCTTATACCATTGTATAAATCATTATTTAAGGGGAAGGCCGATACCCAAGTTCGGGGAGGTTAAGAGACAAAGGAAGAGGGAGGAAGATAGGGCTAGAATCTACCAACCTTTCTTTTCTGGTACCTCCATCTCCACGGGGAAGGGAAAACAACTGGCCACCACTAGCTTGGGCACTGTGGCGGAGACACCGCTTAAGGACGTTGTCGCGGATCAGTCGTGCGCAACTTAAACTTCATTTGCATTAGTACCAGTGTATATGGCAAAAGAAGAATAGGTTGAGCACTACTGCACGCATTCTCTCCGTTTTCTATGCGCAGAAGTACAAAAGTTATCTTCTGCGCAGCCTTGGGCGATCCGGCAACAGCGTCTTAAGCGTCCGCAATATACATATATACAAATTTATATACGCATAGCACACAGACACATGCTCCGTGATGCTGTCGCACTATTTGATGCGTGCGACATTGTCAAATCGCCATCGTCGTCCTCCTCCGGCGCTTGCGGTAGACTAAAAGATTCTTACTTTAAACGCCTGCCATTAAAAAACGAATATCACTTCCCCATATCTACTTAAGTATATTTTGTTTCTTATATCATCCAATACTCTAATATAATTTTTTAAAAGTATTACAAGATAATTGCGCTCACAGTTCAAAAAAATGCTCTGTAACACGAGCTTCGTCCTATGCTTCCCATGTTAAATGATGCAACTTTCAAGTACAATTTTAACTTTTTAAATACCACTTGCTATATTGAAATTTCGCGGAATTATAAAGGATACTTTAATGAACATTTTGTGTTAATTTGAGACAAATTCGAAGATAAGTGATTTTTACGACAACGTCCTTAAGATGCCTAGGCAAGAAGGCAGCTATGCCTCAGTGATCCTCACTTGTGGGAATTACCTGGGAGAAAGGAGGGGGGGGGGTACCAATCGAGATATGCGCCCAGATCAAAAAATTGATAGTCAGAAAGGTACTTGAGATAGAAGAGGGGGAATTCGCACCCCAATTCAAAGAATCTTTTTCCAGGAAGGGGGCCCCGGTATTGTCTGCGAAGACAAAGAGCCGGTAATCTGGCTGGCGGAGAAGATTGAAGACCCTAACTTGGGGCAGGAACTCGGGTTAATGATAGTTAATCTGGAGGAATTGAACATCACTAAGGTAATTACGAAGCTTCCTCCGGAGGTAGACACTGTGATGGACTTCCTAAAGCTGGCCCGCAAGCAGAATAAAAGGGTGGAAACAGGAAAATAGACGGTCCTGAAAGGTACCATGGGTGGGTACTTTGTCCAGGGCCTAGATGAACCATCTGTGGCCACCTTAAAGAGCCGGAGCTTTAGGCTTACGGTGGGAGTCGGCACAGTAATAGCCTGGAAAAACTAAGTAATCAAGTAAGAAAGACTTTTAATAGGGCTAGAAAAACTAGCAATCAGGAACATTGGAAAGCGTAAAAAGAGTCGCCAAAACCTTCATTGAGAACCTGACAGAAACGATTACATTAGCTAGACTCCTAACTAAGAGCAATGACTGCCGGCTATAATGTCTAAAGGACTCGGCATGCAGTTTCACCGATACAGAGGAGGATACTTTGGAATTCCTGTTAAAATCATGCTATCCTGACTTTGTTAGGGGAGACAAGAAACAATAGTATATTGTGCAACGAGTATAGATAAGTTTCCAATAGCACACGAGGGCGGCGGTTGGGTGCACGAGCAAAGCGAGTGCAAACAAGCCGCCCAAGTGGCGCTATTGGCAACTTATATACGCGAGTTGCTCATACTATTTTTTATCATTAATGCGTGATTATGTAGGTGAGGTGCGCGTTTTGGGGCGGAGAACGGGGGGTTGGGGGGGGCGGAGCCCCCCCAGTCAAAAATGTACTATTATTTCGTACTAAATAAGAAGACCTAACCTAAAAATGAAAATATTTATTCAATTGATAAATTTTTTATTCAAATACAGAGATCATGAACATATTTGGCATCTGAACATTTTTGGTATCAAATATATTAAATTCACTTTCAATTTACTATCGAATTTGAATTTAACTTTCATAAAATATATTAAAGAAACTATTAAATTAAGTATTAATTAACTATCACATTTTTATCAAATATATTATAAAAATTATTAAATTAACTTTTAATCAACTATCATATTTGATTTTAACTTTCATCAAATATAGTAAATAAACTATTACATTAACTTTCAATCAACTATGAAATATATGTTGAATTAAACTATTATCAAAAATATTAAATAAACTAATTTTAAGTTCCTTTGTTGTTTTCAAGTACAAGTGTTATATTATTGCAATTAGATAGTAGCAAATTTACTGTTTTATTAGCTGTTGATGGCATTAATTGAATGTTGTCTTGTTTTGTAGCAATATTAATATTTTCTTTTGTAGCATTTGCAGGTTGTTCATAAACTGGTCTTTTTTCAGCAGGACCTAACATATTTGTAGCAATCATTTTCCCAATTTTTCTTTTATTGCCCATAGACTGTTCAATGTAACCTTCGGCAACTTGATTGCTCTTCCATCCTCCATGTCGTTTTATGTCTTCTATACTAGCTCCAGCATCAGCTAACATAGTAGTAGAGGTCCTGCGGAAGGTGTGACCAGTATAAGATTCTGTCTGCTCAAGTTTCAAAAAAGTTGCTGCTACTTTTGGCATTGCTCCAATAGTGTTTATTCCAATGGGCTGTTTTGTACATTTACCTTTACGTAAGCACAAAAAAAATCTTCTACATTGAGTATCTTTTGGGCGTAAGTTAGCATACTTTTTGTAAATGCCATAAAATTCATCAGTTACAACAAATTTCCTTGGCTTACAAATTTTAGTATTTGGAATATTTACAATGACCAAATCTTCTTTATCTTTAATATTGTCAATTGTTAGATCACATAATTCATGCTTGCGGCATGCTCCTTGCAATCCAAAAATTAAAGCTACCTGAAAATGACAATACATATTAATATTAATTATTCACTTATTAATAGTATATAAGTTAAGCGTATTGATATCATACTTTGACAGCTAAGAATTCATCATCGGGTGCATCCTTCAAGAATTTTTTAACATGTTCTGGTTCCAGAACATTTGCTTTTTTGGGAATGTATCCTTTTCCATTATTTGATAAAAATTGTACTATTTTCCCATAATTATGTATATTAATATTATGCATTGCCTGGACCACACTTTTGAGCATTGAATACTGCGACCAGCAAGTGTTTGGTGCATATGTTTCTGATAATTCATCAAAATATGCCAAGAATACAAATTCAGCAAGACTCGTAATCTCTTTCTTCTCTCTCCAAGACATAAAGTTGTTATAAGCAGCTATGTACTTTGGCTTAGATTTGTACGGTAATAACTTGTCAGTTGCATTTGCAGCTCTAATGAGTACATCTTCTGGAATGTACCCATCCTGTGCATTTTCAGGTTGTATTGGTGAAAATAACAATGGGCTATTGGTGAATGTTGCTGGATGATTACTGACATCTGACAAAACTTTGTTACTCTCAGTGTTTTCAGTTGTCTTTTGAAAAGAGAATGATGAGCTGCTTGTACTAAGCAAACTGTTGTAAGTAGCAGCATTGCTAATATTTGACAAAATCTTATTATCACATTCTCCGCCACTGCTGTCTGGATCACTATCTGGTATAATATTATTTGGTTGATACACTGAAAATACGTTTTTTTGAGGTTAGACCCTGAGATTTGATTTTTGTATTGCGTGTACATATGTCACGTTTATTGGTTGTGTTTATTTATCATTTTTATACTTACTCGTTCTCTTCTTAGCAAAATCTCAGCTCACAACTTGTTTTCTATCTTTATACGGCAATTTATCAGTCGCTGACTAAAGAGTGTTAAAGAGATCGATTGACTTTGACTGTAGCGTCGAAGGCGCCACTGCCGCCCTGAGTATAGCAGTGAGGATAGGTGTGCAGGAGACTAGTGCGCAGCCGCAAACACATATCCACACTGTTAGAGAAAATATCACACACTTGTGATATTGGTCACTTATCCACACGCAAAAGCGTTACGATATGGCCCACTTATCACGCATGAATGATAAAAAAAGATACACTAAAGAGATGTAGAGGACCAATTGACTGGACTCTAGCCGGCAATGTGGTTACAAAAGAAAAAGATAAATGGATAATCAACTCCTTTGAACCGTATAAAACATTGGGTCCTGTCGGCATTTTTTCCAAGATGCTTCAGGAAGGGGACAACCATATCCTAGACCTTTTAACGGGAATGCTTAGCGCCTTTATTGATACAGGATACGTACTTGAAATATGAAACCCGGGTGGCGTTTATTCTAAAACCCGGAAGAAATTACTCCACAGTGAAAGATTTCAGACCTATTAGTCTGACCTCCTTTCTGCTAAAAACTTTGGATAGACTAGTGGATTTCTATATTAGATATGAAATACTAAGTGGAAATCCTTTGCACGTTGGACAACATGCATATACCAAGAGCAAATCTACGGAAACGGCACTTCACTCATTGGTCATTGAAAAATCTTTCAAAACGTAGGAAACAGTAATTGGAGCCTTCATAGACATTGAGGGTGCCTTCAACAGTATCACAAGAACAACCATTCGCAGGGCCCTGGAGGAACATGGGATCCCACATACTATCATAAGGTGGGTAATGAGGGTGTTGAGCGAAAGGAGCATTTTTAATGAATGGAGAGGAAAAACAGTGAGAAGTAAAATCAATGAAGCATGCCCACAAGCCAGGGTATTATCACTATTATTGTGGATACTGGTAGTTGATTGACTACTGCGTATGCTGGGAGACAAAGGAATCTTTGCAACCGTCTGTACAGAAATTCTCCCAGACCTTATGAAAAGGATTTAGGAGAAAGTTAAACAATGGTGTCAAGGAATATCTATGGGCGTAAATCTGGGAATGACAGAGAAAGTTACCTTTACCAGGAACTATAAGAATAAAATAAATTAAGAAGTAATATTGAATAAAAAACTTCACTGGAGCCAACACATGAAGACACAGTGCAAAAAGGTCCTAAACATTTGCATGCAGTGTAGATCAACGATTGGCACAGTCTGGGGACTAGAACCTCGGAAAGTCTTGTGGATTTACAGACAATATTAAAACTAACGCTGACCTACGCTGCATATCAGACCTACGATCTTATACTGGCAGTGGTCTTGAGGGAAACTTACGGGCTGAGAAGAAGTACAGCTATAAGTTCTTACGTAAGATCTTATGCCAAAATCTGATCGGAAAGTTTTTTATTTATAAAGGACTAAACACCGTGCAAAATGAGGATAAACTTGTTATTAAAGAATTTTTTTCGATGGGAATTGGAATTTTTTTAGATGCGGAACTTAAAAAAAATTTGCTACACATCTGAAAAAATTCCAAGTCCCATCGAAAAAAAATTCTTTAATAACAAGTTTATCCTCATTTTGCACGGTGTTTAGTCCTTTATAAATAAAAATATTTCACATCAGATTTTGGCATAAGATCTTACGTAAGATTTTTCAATAGGGTTATAGACCTACTAACAGGACATTTTGATCTCCGATGTTATACACACAAAACAAAGGGAACAGAATACCTATGTAGATAGTGTCAAAAAGAGGAAGATACCCCAAAATATTTCATCTGCGAGTGCCTAACGGGCTATCGCATGAAGTGGCTGGAAACCGGGGGGGTAGACTCTAAAACCTACAGTAGATAGATAGATAGAGTTGATTCACCTTCTGCATAGGCAAAAATACATAATCACAGTAAAAAATTACAATAAAATATAATAAAATTATAATAAAACTTTATCAGTCATCTTCAATCACATCGCGCTACAACAGCATTTGTCAATATTTATTTGAAAATAAATACATAAAAAACACAGTTGAATACAACTGTGGCTGACTAGGAAAATAGGCTATGTGATGCATTTAATACAAGAGAGCATGGAGGCTAGGGATCCAGTGCACCTACATATTGGCGCACCGCTCTCTTAAGGGGGCCAGCCTGGGTTAAATTGAAAAAAATACACTTTCCAGTTTAATAGGTATAACAATTGTATTCATCACTTTTGATGCTGGAACTTTTTACACTTTAAGTACTCGCATACTTTAAGCTATTTATTCATTATTAAGACCCAAACAGTGTTCTTTACCTCTAGTATTGTTCCATCAAAAACATTTAAAATTTTTATTTATTTGTCCACTTGCCATAGCTTTTCTCTCAATAAAGTAACTTATATGTCACCGGACCAGGTTTAAAATACTCTTCATTACCTGCACTACAGATGTATCGGATCACTTTTCTGAAAAAAATTACATATACGGTCATTGTAGACACTTTTTGTCCATTTTCGTGCAAAATATTAGTAATTGCCTATACCTATTAAACTAATTGTTATACCTATTAAACTGGAAAGTGTATTTTTTCAATTTAACCCAGGCTGGCCCCCTCAAGGGGGGGTATGGTATAATGGGTGTAAAAAAAGCATTCTTTTAAGAATTTTTGTTTAACAAAGTGTTTCCATGTATTTTTTGTCACAAAATATAAAACAATACGCCCGTGGTAAAAAGATAACAGAGGCTATGGTATAAACATTTTTTTACCGTGCACGCAATAACTCTGCAGCAAATCACCTGAAATAAAAATACATGAAAAATTTTATTAATCTAGAATTATATCTAGGTCGCAACCTCGCCCTTTTATTTAAATATTTGTTTTAATTTTGGTGGTTGCTTGAAGCGAAAAGAACGAAATTAACCCTAAAAATGACGCCATTTGGTACCTATAAAATCGGTATCGAGAAAAAAAAAAAAAGAAAACTTTGCTACCTAGTAAAATATGTATTGTAAAACCATGATTAGTTTCATTCGAATCAGTACAGAAGTTTTTGAGATATCTCGTGCACCGATGTCAAAAATGTCGTTTTGAGAAAAACGCGTTAAAAGTTTTAAGCAACAAAAATTGTTAAAAAAAATTATTTTTGACACTTACACTGGATTGTCGATGATAGCACCATAAAGTAAGGTTCCTGCGGTACTCGCAATGTCCAAGGCTTCCTTTTGCTCCATACTTTTTATCATTCTAGCATCTTTTGTCTGGAGCGCAGCTTTTTCTTGGCTTTGTCGATCCTCGTTTCATCAGCTGTTTTCACAAATTCATAAGCACTTGGGCCGACGCTGATTTCCATTCCTTGAAGAAAGGCTAGTAAGGCAAAATTGCCTTCATTAAAAGTGCATGTAGCTGTATTTGCTGCAATTTCAACTAGAGTACAGCTACTGGATAACACTTTTGGAGCAACCTTCCATGTCCAAGTTTTATACATTTGACAGTGACTACTTTCCACGCAAATATCTACAACTTTTCCAGTGTAATATCCTATTAATGAAACCATTATCACTATTAAGGAAACCGTCATTAATATTCTATTAATGAACACCATATAATGAAGAAAAGCCTCGCCTTTGCCAGGTACCATCGCCGGAAAGAGTCAGATCTCTAGTATTTTGCACTTCACTTTCATGGCATGTTTCTTTTTTTTCTTCTGCTGCAGCCGAGGAGTAAAATTTATTTACTATTTTTTGTATTTGCGCATTCATTTTTTTATGTATGAATTATACACAATTTTACTTAAAAAACTGCTTGAAAAATCCATAAGACCGCAAAAGTTGTTACATCCAGCTAAGCCTCATAAACGCACAAACTCATCGCTTGATGGAATATATAATGACTTTGTACAGTTCTCACAGTTCACCTGATTTTCAAAAACCAAGTCCTTCTTTTTTGCAAGATTTAAATTTTCCCGCCGCACTTTGCACATTTCACAAGAGTAGAAGTCGTTGTTATTACTAACAAAAAATCTATGATGCGATAATGCTTTTCGGCATCTTCTGGAACGTTTAATTCGTGGTTAAATTTAATTTTTTTAGCCGATGCACTTGTAGTATTTACATTCTCTTTGTTGTTCCTTGGAATTGGTCTGTTTTTGGACCTGTATATACTTTTATTATGCTCCTTTTGCAACAGATCCCTGTGGAGCATGCAGTTTTGTTTCTATGTAATCAGAACAACCACTTTTTTGAGTAACCACAGTCTGGGAGCGATCTTGTAAGTAAGATTTAATCCACAGGAGTGTCATTCTGGAGAAGCCAAGATGTCTGAGCTTAGATAGTAATTTAGTAGGCGAGATCGTGTCAAATGCGTTACTAAAGTCAAAGAGAAGTAGCAATATTAGCTTGTTTTTTTCAATGGCCATGCGAATGTCGTCCGTCAACTTTAGCAATGCTGTTTCTGTGCTGTGTTGCTGGTCTTTATCTGTAATATACTTTATGATTTGGGTACGGGCAATTTTTTCCAGAACATTTGACAGGAAGCTAAGAATGGCTATCGGTCTAAAATCAGAAAGATTCTTTTGCAGAGCCATTATTTGCGCCTTCTTCCAGATTCTTAAAAAGACGCCCATTGCAAAAAAGGATTTAAAGATGTTAAAAAGGTGCTTATGTATGGTTGGAAGAGCCTTTATTATGACTGATTGAGGTATACCATCCTCTCCCCTCGCTTGCCAAAAGAAATGAGATATTGCAAGGACTACGTCATTGATATTAATAAGTTGGAATTTAAAGCCTTCTCACTCGCAGTGTTTATTAAGCCCGATGCATCATGTATATTCTCAAGTGAAGAGGATTTAACACTCGTAAAATGCTCGTTCAACTCGCCCGTTTGGGGAGAAGGCCAAAGTTACGCATCTCTTTTTAGATATTCTTGTTCTCAGAGAGAGACTGAGCAAGACGATGTTGTATGAAAGAGTCCCGATCAGAAGCGTCATCGGAGGTCGATAACAAGTCAGCATTCAGATCTCCCATTATTATTTTATGGCTGTAATCCATTGAGAGGGACCTCAGGACAGGAAAAAGATCCTGTCCCTGTGCATCTTAATTTTAGATGGTCTATAAATTACACCAACCAGAATCGGAGGAGCATCACGCTTCTGTGCAGCACAGAAAAGGTATTCAGGTAGACCTGGTTTCCCAGCTCCCTGTGTGTTGGATGAATATAATGCTGTAATCTCTCCGTATATAAAGGGCGACTCCCCCCCCCCCCCATTCACGTTACGATCCTGTCTAAAAACAGAAAAACCCGGTATCTAGATGATGCTGTCGTCAACCACCGACCCCAACCAGGACTCCGCGATATCAAAAATATGGAAGGATAGATAATCCGCAAGGAAAAGACGCAATTCCTCAACGTGTGCTCTGATAGAGTTCACGTTCAGAAACCCCGCCTTGAAAGAACTCTTTCGTCCTGTACCCCTCATCTACCGGGTGTAGTCAAGTGCAGTACAGTGGGTATAGATAACCTAATAGCATTTTGTAGGGCGTTAGGAATAGACCACTCTGCTGAAGATTAGCTAGAGGGATAAGGATACAATGACGAAAGCTAAGTGTCCCTGAGGAGTATACCTGGGCATAGTTATTAATAATAATAATAATAATAAAAATAAAACTTATTGTTTATAATTAAAACTCTTTTCTCAAATTAAAGAATAGGTAACGAAAGTCGAAAACCTCGTGATGTAAGAACTTCTTTTCCTATAAATATTTTATTATAATTATATAAATCAACTAAACATTTTTCTACAGCATTTGAAATTTTTTTATAATTTTTATTATTATGTTATTTATTATTTATTGAAGAGGAGCTGAGGAGGGTCTCGAAAATGAGAAGTTGATTGAGGAGGGGTTGAGGAAGGTCTGCGTGGACGGGGGAAGGTGGGGAGAAGAGGGGGAAGAAGGGGAGAGGAGGGGGGAGGAGGGGAGAGAAATGGGTAGGGGGGAGATGAAAGGAGAGAAGGGGTTTAGGCCTCCATTTTGTCCTTATATCTATATAATATAGGAAGATATATATCTCAAAACTGAGAAGGTCTTAAAAAAAATTAAATTAAAATTACATAGACTTTTTTGGAGAATTTTGAAGAAATTAAATTCTATAAAATAATACCTCTTCTTGAACGACGCGTAAAAATAAACAGCAAGTTCCGATTTCGGCAGGCTGCGGAGCGGTTTGTCCCAATCTCATTAGTGTCGGCCGGTCGGACTAAAGGGCACATCTTCTGGATCATTTAGTTTTGACCTTAAATTTTACTTTCAAGTTAATTTGAAGGTCAGTGTTTTTTTTTAATGGGAATCCCTAGTTTTGATACCAGATTCGGAAAGAGCAAAAATTTGACGTCCAAAGTGATATTTCATAATTTTTTATGATACTTAGAAGGTGGTTTTGCGGTCAAATACTAATAAATTCTGTGATTGATATTAGATTGAGTCTTCTGGTAGAATAATTGTATTAAGTTTATTTTTATGAACAATATTCCACCTGAATGTAAGACCTTAATAATATTGACCTTTAAAGGCTATCCTTACTTTTTGCATTACCCAAAAGCAACGACGTGGACGTAGTAAGTTCTGTTTCCTTTGGGATACTTGAATAGTGTGAGTCCCCTTGTCTCTCATGGTGGGGTGATTGATTAATGTGAGTCCCTTTGCCTATCAGTCATTCAATATTTTTCAGTAAAATACACAGGTGTTAAAACAATTATTAAAACCATGTGAAAGGGTGAGCTAAAATTCCTGCCTTATAGGCATCTGTATAACCATTTTGGAAAAGCTACTGGATACAATTGCGTAAAATTGAAACCGAGTAATTACTAATTTAACTATTTTCCAATATTTGGCCATACGAAACAGAACTTACTATGTCCACTTCGATGTTTTTGGGTAACGGTAGAAGTAAAGATAACCTTTGAAAGATTAATATTTATAATGTCATTCATACATTGGGGTTGAATATTACTCGTAAAAATGTTCTTAAGGAGACTCTTGCGAGTGCAACTCAAGTCAAACGATATAAAAAGTAGAACACAAATATTAATGAATATTCTTATTAAGCTTACTATTACAAAATTATTTTAATGAATAACTAAAGTATAAACATAGCTTTTATTGTTCATTTTTTATTATCTATTAAAATAATGTAGATATAAAGTTTATCCCTATGCATAACGAACTTTCGGGTGACGTATTGTACACGTGCATAGTGTGTAATATAGGAGTTAGGAGGTTAAATCCACAAATTATAGTAAACAACTACAGACAGAGTCAACTTTTGCAGTTTCTGATATTTTTATAATTAAAAATAAGTGACGAAGTCTTAGAGTCTACGAGAAAAGAGCGGAGAGTCCCTTGTAGGCAAACGAAAGGCCGCAGAAAAGGCCAATTCACGAAAAGATAGGTAGTTATATTTTTTTTAAAACCAATGTAAAAGTAATGTTTATAAAACACTTATTTTTTAATAATTTAGATAATAATTATTTATAATTTTTATAAAATAAATGAAATTATTTGTTTTATCTGTATTTGCTTTTTCTTTAACAAAATTTCAGTTTTGAAATACGCGCGCTTTTTGCTCGGTTCTCCGTCATGGTAAACAAACATGACTTACCTTCAGTATTCGTCGCAACGATGAATTATTTACGTCAATTAAAAATATCTTTAAATATCGACTGGCTACAAATAACTAGCGAAAGGTCACGGGAAAGAGGAAAGACTTTTTTTTATATTCATGTATATCATGCTGTTGAACAAATTGATCTGATTTCTTAAATCTCAATGTTATTACGCATTCTCAGAAGAGCCCAAGAAAAATATCGAAACTTCAAATTAGAATTTTGACAATTTTTTTTTTCATATTTTGCCCGGTAAGCGCATAAAACAAGATTACGATAACATTCAATACATCTTAAACTATTAAAAAATATATAACTGAGTTGATAACTTCTCATGCAAGAACCTCCATAATACAATTATTCTACCAGAAAACACTATCAAATAGCAAATATAGAATTTTTTAGTATTTCACCATCAAATTTCCCGCTCTTTCCGAATTCGGTATCAAAAATAAGGGTTCCCATTTAAAAAAACACTGACCTTCAAATGACTAATTGAACCAGAAGACATCCCCCTATGTCCTGAACATCTTTGGTCTGAACAATTTTTTGTATTATGCCTATGAATGTCATAAAATTGGATCCATAGTTTAAAATAGGATACCGTTCATATAAACTCATGGAAAAGTAGACGATCAGTATCACTGATGGAATGATTATACCCTAGCTAACAATTTTGTGAATTATCCCTACCTACAATTTCTCTTAGTGTTCATGTGATTGATTAAATGAAGCAAAAATCAAAAATGAATACAAATTTAATTAAATATCAAATGGTTTAAAGACAAAAGTCCTTAAATTTTTAACGTTCTATACCTACTTTGTTTTATTTTGAAACTAAGATTAAGTAATTTTGTAAAAATACAATTTTTTAACACTAAGATAGACTAGTTAAGACTAGCACTATTACGCTGCTAGTCTTATATTTTTCCATATACGATAGAATATTTACTATTTAAATAAAATTTATTTTCATACCTACTGATTGAATTTACAAAATAAATATCTTTGTAATGAAATAGAATTTATACCTACGACAAAACAATAAATTATCAAACTCTTAAATAATAAAATTAAAATTAAATCGATACGATTAATTTACGCATAACGGGATAAAATCAAATATTTTTAAGCAGTCAAATTGAATTTAAAATTTTATCAGACAATGTCATATTACCTTACTAATTCGAAACCAAAAATCTTGAACACTTCATGACGTCTGTAGTTATTAAAATATCGATTAAATTTACACATGGCATTCGTGATATTAGGTTCTTGATATGCGATTATAACTGAATAATATATTTAGGATATTATTATCAGAAGATAGTCTTATTACAATACATCCTGATTGCCGTAGATAAGATAACTTTTTAACTTAAATACGTAAATACTTACGAAATATTTGAAAACACTCAAACAAATGCTACACTTTGTTAAACTGTTCTTTTACAAGTAGTTAACATGCAGAAATGGGATTTGGCATGAAAATTTTCATTTCATAAGACGTTAAAGAATAATATACCCGTATTTTTTCTTTTTTTATTTTAACGTTTATTAATAAAGATATAACGAATTAATAATTATAACAACAGTGACGCCACTACAGCGTATTATGTATATTTGCCAGTAAATATCTATCACCTTTAAATATCTTAATACCTACTATAGTCTTTGTTGAAATATTTTTTACGTTCTATACTCTAGTCTAATATAGTCGCTCTACCAATGAAGATAGACTCCTATAGCTCCTAAGCAGCGCTACTGTATGCTTCTATCGCCCTGTCAGTAGCATGGTAATACGCGCAATAGATAACTCCAATTTTAGTGTAAGTTGCAAGTATTGATACTAGCGATTTTAAATTTCAGAGGAAAAAAGAAAAGGCCCAAGAGTTACAGAGTAATTCAATGGCGATTGAAGAGAGGGTAAAATTGTGATTAGATATTATTCGAACCGTATATGACAGGACTGCGAATTTTGATTTACATATGAAAGCACAGCCAACCAAAGAATCAAAAATGCTTGGCGAAGAATGAGAAAACATTCAATAGATTTTTTAATCAATTTTAAAAAAAAATGCAAAATCAAGTTTTTAATAAAAATGATCCAGTACAAATTAAATGTTCAAGATACTATTTTGCACCATTAATAAAACATGACTTAGAGATGACGAAGAAAGGATGGAATTGACATGTAATAAGGAAACAAAAATGTGCCAGTTTATACCTGGTAAACCTAATCTTTTGTTTTATGTGCCTGAAATACATGGAGTAGTAGATCATGAACATTATATCGAAAACGAGTTTGCAGGAAATGCAGTAACATATTTTTCAGAAAAAGCGACTCAATGCCGTAATGAATTTTTAAAACTAGTTGAAGTACTTGTTTCTAATGCGACTATTCTTAAACTGAGAAAAAAATATTGTAAATTTGATTATACCACAAAGTAAAAAGTACCATATTATATAAGGAATCGATCCACAGATTGCCAAAATAGGAATTTTTTACATTAGATTGTACTTTTTCTATTTAACATTTTACTTTTTTTTACATTCGAATTTTCATTTTCACTGCAGTTCTATTAATTTGCATACTAGATCCTTTATATAAATTAAGCGATAGAGATCCGTCCAGATTTCAATCATTTATTTCGAAATCAATTTCGAACTCGATCGTTCGAATCGATTCAATTCTGCTTATCAAACAATCGAAAAGAGGTTTACAGCGACATTCACGCAAAACATTTTAAAAAGATTCTAAATGTCAGATCCCTCCATTACGACCTAAAAGGACTCGAATATCTTACTATTTGCCCACGAGTAATCCTTATTACTAGAAACATATTTCTATGTCGAATCTAACAACCTCAGAAAGATTTTTTGTCTTCCCTAGTTGGGGGGTCTTATTGCTAGAGATGAGAAACTGTTATTCTATTACCTTTTATTTTGTTAGATTACTTTTTCTCTTTTTTTGTTTATACTTGTTTTGTTTGCCCACAAAAAAGTATTTGTGAATTTTAGTGCTAATAAATTTTTATTAATAAAGCTCATAATGCCTTATTTCATGGTAATTAATTCAGCTTATTGTGATTGTTAATGATTATTTCAGAGTTTTAAAGTGAAAAGAGGTATTGCAACTTCAATTTAATAAATTTCAGTAAAAGTAGTTTGGAGAAGAAGTATTACAATATGTCACTGCACATCAGCTCAAGGTTGCAGCAGTATAAGGTTAAAATAACTATTGACACCTAACTTAAACCAATAACAGGTAATTAAATATTAACAACTTTAAATTTTCATTTCTTTTAGTAAATAATTATTTACTAACGAATTGAAAAGATGATATGAAAAAACGAATTGAATAAACGAATAGAAAAAAACAAATAAAAAAACGAATATTAAAAAATTAATCCAAAAAAAAGTTAAATTACAGTAACCTATGAGCCAGTTTACCACCAGCTTGATCTCCCTTCTTTTCAGGTTGATCAGCTCTACTTTCCAGCCTCCAGGTACTATTTCGCTGATTTTCACGAGTCTGTCCACTTTCTCGTTCCCCAAAACATCCGAGTGTCCCGGGACCCACCTTAGTTCTACATCACATCAACAAGAAGAAAGGAGGTGAGCCCACAGGTAGTTGTGGAGGTCGGGAAATCGACGAGGATTACCTCTCGGTCCCTTGACCGTCAAGCGGGTTCCTCGGTCCCTGAGAATAGTGAGGTGAGTGGAACGCCTTCATGCTCCAACGTGGTGCCTAGCAACAGCAATGCCGAAAGGAAAGACTGCAGGAGAGAAAGAAGGAAACGGTCAAGGAGGCGATACTAGTATTAGAGAGGCAAGCGTCTGAACGCACTGAGATGGTGGCCGTCCTCGCCACATCGACCCAGGGGAGCGGAAAACCCATTATGAATATGGAAAAGAAGGGTGATATGAGTGCGAATGTTAAACGAAAGAATGTTGAGTATGAAAGCGGTGTGAATGTTCAGGAGATGGGAATGACTGAGCGTATGGGAGTAGACAGGATTAAGGGGGAATCAAAGAAATGTATGTAGTATGTGAGAATGTAAGAAAGAAAATAAAGGTGATTAAGAACGAGAGGGATGATATTGTATTTGTGAATAAAGAAATGAGTAAGCGAATGGATGAGAATAATATGAGCATGAATAACGAGGTGAATGAGATTGGTCGGGTTATGAACAGGCTGCTATTTAGTGACGCGAACAAGGTCACAAGGATGGTGGCCTCGTGCGTCCTCGATCAATCAGAAAAGTATATTGAGCTAATAAATAGTATATTGCGTGAGAATGAACGCTTGAAAGAATGATTGGAAGTTTATAAGATAACAGAGCCTGTATGAACGAGGATCTGTTTTCTAAACCCTGCAAGGTCAGAGTGGTTGTATTATTGAAAAGTGCAGAAAAAGACAGGACCGAGCCCAGTTCGTACAGGCCAATTAGTTTGCATAGCATCCTGGGTAAGTTAGAGGAGAGGCTGTTAAATAGAATAAATGGAAAGTGGTATGAATGTCAGATTGATTTTATAAAAGGAAAAAATATGGAAGATGCATGGGATTATGTGACCAGAAGGTTGAATAAATGTGAAGGAAAGCCTGTGATCGGCGTTTTTGTGGATTTCAAGGGGGCCTTCTTCATACTTATTTCATCCCAGAGTAACAGTTATACATCTTTAATTTTTTTACATTGCGGTGTATTAAGTTTTATATTACACGAACTTGTTTTATTCACATTTATTGGTAATTTAAACGTTGTAAGTACAGTTTTTCCTTCTTTTAATAAATTTGCTGTTATACTTGTCCATGCAACAGGCAACACACTTTTTTTATGTTTATTGCAATATGAAATTAATAAATTAAGTAAATAACTTTTACCATTTCCACTAAAATCATCTATAAATATACATTTAATTTTAATATTTCCGTTGAGCGCATTTATTACTGTGTTAGAAATGATTTTTTAAGCATCAGTGAAAGAATGAATTTTTTCATTTAACTCATCAACGACGTAAACATTTTGGTCATTATTCATTTCACATTCAGCTAATGCATAATCTTCATCATCTACACCCGTAAGATCGATATTACGTACGAATTACGTTTTTGCGCTAACGTGCCTGCCTCTGCAGGCACGTCACCGTTTGTGCACGCAATTTGAAGTTGCTGTCGCGTCTACTTCGCGCGCCGCCGCTAGGTGGTGAACGCCAAGCGGCGCGTAACCCACTAGCAAAAGAGGCACCCATGTAGCACATATGGAGGTGCGAGGTGATGAAAAGATCGGAAAATTTTACAATTGAAAATAACCTTAAGTATAAAAAAATTGACCTTGGAGGTCATATTAAAGTCGAAATTTCAAATTGTAAGATAACTTGTAAATTTCGATGCTTAAAACTATTTTATAACATAAAGGGTTTAGGATTTTTGGAGGCTATCCTATGATGAACTTGGATTTGACCTTGTACATGGACTTGAAAATGAACTCAAAATTTTTAAATGTGAACTCCTATTTTATACCCCGGCAATGAAAAGAATGAAAAATTTTACAATCAAATATGAAGTTGGGTACAAAAAGTTTGACCTTGCATGTAATATTAAGGTTCAAGTGTTATTACATTTTCCTATCTTTTTAGTCATCCAGCTAGTTAAGGTAAGAGCGTGTAGTATTCCAGTGAATTTTTCCCACCATAGACAACATTAGATGACGTCCCGCCTTCCTGAGGCTGTTCCAGGACACATGGACATTGTCTACAGGAAACACCTCCGATTTTTAATTGAAGAAATATTTGGAAATATAATTAATTCGAATAATCTACATTTTTATGAATTCATTAGCACCAATCAATTCAGATGTAACTCTGGTAAAAATGATTACATTAAAGTTGGTTACAAAACAAAGTACTGGCTTGTTTTAATGGGCTTTATATATTTTAATTATTCTAATTTGTTACTAGCTCTGATTTTCCTATAAATAATGTGGAAGAAAAGCAAATATTTTAAATACCTTGTAAATTGCTATGTTCTATTTTAGGAATGAAATTATAGATAAGCAAGAATCATAGCTAGTTACAATATAACTTAAATCCCTCGTATCAAGCCAGCTATTATGCGTTCTCGTAAACGAATTACTTCGCGCATGGTCAGTAGCTCTTAGCAGGGCAGCATCCGCAGGTCCGTATCAACTGCTTCTTAAACATAACCTCATCTTGTGCGGTGTTCATGCACATATGTTGAGTTACAATTTACAATTTAATAAACACAACAAATATTAATAATACTTAATAATACTTACATTATTCATCTATTCTCTTGGGAGATTCTCTCAAGCCTTCATCGAGGAAGGACGCGTGCTTGTGTGCGAACCCGGCGTGAGCAAGACCCGAGGAAGAGGGCGTCATTGAGGACAACGAGCGAGTGTGCGAGGAAGCAGGAGCAGCCCGAGGACTGACCGTGGATGCCGTATCTGTAAATACCGCCCGACTATTTGTGCAAGTGCGGGCGTGTACGCGGCGAGTAGTCGAGTAGCGCCTCGACTCCAAATCAGAACATCGTTCGGCGAACGCGCGGGAACGATTTCCCCCGTTCTATCTCCCTCTCTGCGGCAGATCGTGATCGCGGACTTTCGTGCGGCAAGAGTCGCGGCTCTCGTGGACGAGCGTGGTCGAACATCGGGATCTCGAGCACGAGCTCGAGGTCAGATTCATCGCGTATTGCGTAGAACGGGCAATCGGCTCGTTCCCTTGTGTGTGTACGTGAGTGTACGTACGGAGCAGGTAAGCGACCTACTCCTAAACACATCTGTTTGTTTACGCGGGGCAAAGTCGCCGCTCCGTGCAAACACCATCGATCGCGGATCGCGCGATCAGCCGGCGAATTCTCGGCGCGGCCGAGAATTTATAGGAGCGCGCGCATTTGTGCTCGCGCGCGGCTCCGCTCGGCTATACTCGGGCGCGTTCGGAACATTCGGCTCGCACGCCCGACTTCTACTAACTTCCCGGGACGCGAGCATTTGTAATTTGATTTGCGGAGGCAATAAAGGCCTCCGACTTCCATCTCACTTGTTCGTGTCGTTATTTCGAGCAGTCCGCGGGACTTCTCGACACACCGTACCTATTCCTAACCTCCCGGATACCGCCACTCTATCGTATAGCTGGGCGGCCGGCATCAGCAGTCCAAGGGACGGACAGCTACGCGAAGCGCGAGAAACGCGCTCGCATCTAGCACGCGAGTACAAGAAGCGAGAGTACAGGTGTACTCTCGCGTTGTATACGGGCCGCGGCGACTTGTGTTCGCCGTCGGGTGCTCGCGCGCACCCCGAGGTAAGGACCTCACGGGGCACTCGTGCTTGCCCCATTGCACTCATCTCGTGAAGAAAGGTCTCCTCTGCGAGACAAATTAGAAGCAAGGAACCCCGTTACAGAATATTTCATCAAAAGAATCGTATACATAATGTTCAAGTTTCAATATCAATTTATTATAAAAACTATGGTAAGTATAATACAGGGTGTTCGAAATGTTCCGGACCCCCCACTTATAACATAAAGTAAGCATTTTGGAAAAAAATGTTAAATACAAAAGTTGTTAAGTTTTGAAGGTTGAACTAAATGATGACCTTGGATTTGTTATTCGTTATCATTTTCAAGGTCATTTAAAGGTCATTTTCAGTTTTTTAAATAGGAACCCCTATTTTTTATTTCAGATTCTGAAAGAGCACAAAATTTTACATCTGGATATGTATCCACGTTGTGGCTCAAAATGACCTACAAAGGTCATTTAGTGGTTAAATGATTATTTAGTAGCAGAAAGCCAAGAAATCCCGATTATTAAGAACTTTGGGTGTATTTGACAAAAAGAAAAAAAAAATTTCGTACTTTAATACTAAAGTACATAATTTGATTTTCTAGGACGAACTTTATGGTCACTTTAAAATTGGCCTTCATTTTTAAGGTCATTTGAAAGTTATCTTCAGCTTATTAAAAAGGGACTCATTTTGTATTCCGGATTCTGGAGGAGCATTAAATTTTAGGTCTGGAGATATGTACAATATCCACGTCATGGCTCGAAATGATCTACATAGGACACTTGGGGGTTATTAATTTCAAAAGCAAAATAATCTAACCGTTTTACATGAACGGTTTTTATTGCAATAATTTTTTTGCAAGGGTTACGAGTTTCTACGCATGATTCATAGCATTTTCAGGATCGTTACTTGTACCTTAGAAGATTTTGCTCACTATTCTTTTTAGGAATCAGTTCATTTATAATTGTTAATTAATAATTATTTACTCCTATTTACTTTTCTGTTTTCAAGAATTAAGTGAAGTTCTCTTACTTCGAAATTCAGATAATTGTATTAATTTTCAATAATTGTACTTTTAATCGTAGTGAAAAATGGCACATCTTACTGAACGAGAAAGAATATCTTTGTTGATGATGCGAGGGTGGGGTGATCAAGAGAGAGGTTACAAACAGGTACAGCGTTTATTCAATGAAACATTCAGAGTTGAAGAAAACAACCCTATTTCAAAAAGTACCGTAATTCGTACAATTAGACGTTTTGAAGAGACAGGTGGTATTAAAGATCGTCCTAAATCAGGTAGATCCAAATCATCGTCTAATGATGAAAAGAGCTTAGACGTATTACAATCATTTATTGAGGACCCCCATTGCAGCATCAGACGTTGTGCACAACAGCATGAAATGGCAGCTGCATCTGTGCACAAAATTTTGAAACTCAACAAATGGCATCCTTTCAAATTAAAGTTGGTACAGGAATTATCTGAAGATGATTTTGATAGAAGGGTAGAGTTTTGTGATGTAATGATGCAAATGATATCTGATGATCCTTTGCTCCTCAATAACATTGTTTTCTCTGATGAAGCCACGTTTGAGTTAAGCGGAACAGTGAACAGACATAATTGTCGATACTGGAGTAACATCAATCCACATTGGATGAGAGCGGAACACACGCAACATCCTGAAAAAGTAAATGTTTGGGCTGGCATATTTAATGGAAGAGTACTTGGCTCTTTCTTTATTGAAGGTAATTTAAATGCTGCAATGTATGAAAATATGCTTCGAGACCAAATTATACCTGCTATACGGAATTTAACGGGTGGAAATCTGGACGAAATTTACTTCCAACAGGATGGTGCTCCTGCACACTACGGTATTCATGTTCGCCGATATTTAGATGCAACATTTCATGATAGATGGATTGGGCGGAGAGGTACAATTGAATGGTGGGGATACTTGAAGGATAAAGTTTATGTTATAAAACCACGTGACTTGGATGAATTACGCCAAAGAATCACTGATGAAATAGACTTGATACCTCAGCAAATCTTGCGAAATGTTGTTGCAGCCTTTTACAATCGGTTAGCACATTGCCAAACTGTTAACGGGCAACAATTTGAACAGTTGTTGTAAAAAGTTCCTGTCAACGACATTTTAAAAAAATTCAGTTTGGGCGAATAGTCCACTGTCTTGATTTAGTTAGCTGGACCGCCGATAGTCCTGCCTTAGCTGTCTGGGCCGCTAGTGTTCTTGTCTTAGTAGGCTGGGCCGCCGATGGTCTTGCCTTAGTTGGCTGGATCACCCATGATGTTACCTTAATTAGTTGTACCTCCCGTGCCTGAGCAATAAGGCTCATTTTGATTAGACATTTTTTTATTTATCATTTTCTCCCCCGAGGTATGTAGTTGTTGGGCCTAAGGCTTATTTTGATTAGACATTTTTTTATTTATCATTTTCCCCCCCGAGGTATGTAGTTGTTGGGCCTAAGGCTTATTTTGATTAGACATTTTTTTATTTATCATTTTCTCGCCCGAGTTATGTGGTTGTCTGGCCTAAGGCTTATTTTACGCCAGTGTCAATTACAACTTCTGCAATCCTAATGCAGAATTTAGCGCTGGTGCAAAATGGAGAATTACAACCAGGAGGCTTAATTTGGAAAACTAAAGTTAACCTTCAAATGACCTTGAAAATCAAGGGCAATGTCAATTTAACGCCACCATAAAGTTTGTCTTGCAAAATCAAATTACTTTAGTATTGGTCAGATACGCTCAAAGTTCTTAATCGGGATCTTTTAATCGGGATTTCTTGGCTTTCTGCTACTAAATAATCATTTAACCACTAAATGACCTCTGTAGGTCATTTTGAGCCACAACGTGGGTACATATCCAGATGTAAAATTTTGTGCTCTTTCAGAATCTGAAATAAAAAATAGGGGTCCCTATTTAAAAAACTGAAGATGACCTTTAAATGACCTTGAAAATGATAACCAATAACAAATCCAAGGTCATCATTTAGTTCGACCTTCAAAACTTAACAACTTTTGTATTTAACATTTTTTTCCAAAATGCTTACTTTATGTTATAAGTGGGGGGTCCGGAACATTTCGAACACCCTGTATATTGTTATATTAATGTAGACTGTATAATATGTAATATACAATGAATAATAATATACAATAACTATATAATTACTGGATTATAATAATTAATTCATGCTTGTTATTGTTAACACTACATGAATTATTGTTAACAAGCAGTTATGCGAAGCTGTACGCGACGTGAATAAGTATAACACTAGGCACGTTTAATTATTATAATACAGTAATTATATAGTTATTGTATATTATTATTCATTGTATATTACACATTATGCAGTCTACATTAAAGTTTATCAAGGCAAAAAAAGAATCCGCTTAGGGAAATATTTTAATTTTATCAAAAATAGTTTTCCATAATCATCGAGAACAATCTTATAATCATACCTTCGGGGTACCTGAAAATAGCATTTAACTTTTTTAAACGCCACCGTTTAGTTGAATCAATGGCCGCGAGGACAATAAATCGCAACAACTGCCCTTGTTCCATTGACAGAACGGAAAATCTATTGGATTAATTCATTTTCTATTAAATTAAACGCATCCATCATTAGACTAATAAATATTTCCGTCAAATTATTGAAACACGTTTTTATTAAAATGACTTCAATATTTATATTAAAATAAAAACATTTTTTACTAAAACAATAGTACAGAGGTTAATTTAATGAATATTTTCATTAAGTGAATATTACATAATATATTAAAGTAAATAAAAAAAATCTATTCACTTAATAAATAAGTTTCTTTCAATGAACAATAATTCTATTAAAATAAAGTACTTAGATATTAGCTTTAGGTCTATGGCTTACGAAAGATTTAATTATATAAGGTATCTAATAAAATAAAAATGTAATCCTCTACTTCCACAAAACTCCAGTGTATTTCAGATTCTTCAAAAGTTTCCAGGCCATTCTGCGATAGCGATATTACAAATAACCAAAAATATGAAATCGAGATTCTTTTTTTATTTACTTTCATCAGTAGCCTCTAGGTCATTAAATTAACATCGTATTTCTGTTGTTTCAACAACGTTTTAGTCCATTCAGTTAACTACCTTTAGTCCATTGAATGAACTTCTTGTATCTGTTGTTTCAACAATATTGCAGTCTATTGAATTAACTGCCTCTAGTATGTTAAAATAACAAAAAAAGATGGTTGTTGCTATTTATTGTCCTCGCGGTCATTGTTCCAACTAAATTTTTTCTCGGTGAATATTTAAATCTAAATTTAAATATCAATTATAAGCAGTTGAAGTACTTTAATTATTTTTAGTGTGCTGTATTACAAACATGGCTTGACCCTGCTTTGATCATATCAAAATCGATTGTTAATATGCTCAAGTTGTTTTTAACAAAAGAGGTAGCTCTTCACTTTATTGCCGTTAAAGTTATTAAAAAATCAAAAACTGAAAAGAAGAAAAATACATCATTCTTTAATTGCATTGAAAGTAAGTTTTTCATGTTATTTATAATATTAGATATTTCTTGCATTTTAATAATAAATAAACTAATTTTTGCTATTGGTTTTCAGCGGTTACAAAAGAACGAAGACGAATCAGTGATTGCATTACTACTGATAAAGAGCTTTTAACTGCACTGAGCAATGTGCTTTGTAATGCGGGATCATTCTTTAAGACTGCAAGAAAAACCACTACAGCTGTAGCAGATGATTTTCCAGATTTAGAAACATTGCCAATTACGCACATAGATAATTCAAATAACATTATTCCAATAGAATGTGTAAGCGAATATCTGTTATCACAAGATTTTATGTAAATATAATTAATAAATAATAAAGATTATAAGTATTTTTAAATTGACCTTTACTTTGAAAAATACCTAGATTGTAGCTACTTCAGGTGGTTATAAACAGAGTACATTGCGTACTTCAGCAAATCTGTACTGTTTATATCTACTTTATATCCTTTAAAATTAGAATACATAAACGATTTTTTCTTATATTTACCTTTTCTAGCCACGTAATGGCTTACAATTAGGATGTTTAAGTATTCTAGTTACTAGCTTGTAACAATGAGAAAAAGCGTTTCATTTTTTCTTTGTTACAAGCGTGTGCAAATGGCTTGTTACTAGTTAGATATAAATAGATGTAAATAATAAAATATTGTTTAAAATGAAAGGAAAGTCAAGAGAATATTTAAGTAGTGATTCGGCAAAAGATTCGAAAAATCTAGCGTTGTACCTACTAAATTGTAACTGCTTAATATTTATATCATTATCAATGTTAAGGAATTAATTTCCTTTACATAAGTATGTTTTTCGTTTTTTTTATATTAATGGTAATAAAACTATTTGTTTTAAGCTATGATATGTTATAAATAATTTTAACATAAATTCATAATCTGATTATTTTTAAGAATTTGTTTTTTATGTTTCTTGAAGATAATTCTCTTTTAAAAAATAATAGCAGGACGTTGTGAAGTATATTAAATATACGAATTAAAAAAGTGAACGCTGTTGCTGTATCACTTGGGAGTATTATACAGCTATTATTATCACGGAGGTGTGATTATTATTGTTTATATAGAAAGATGTTTGGGATTGAAATAAATTTAAAGATAATGGACTATAAAGTTTATTAAAATTAAAGGTAAAAATTTATTCAAAAACATCACGTGTATTTTTACATGTATTCTACATAATGAATAAAATAGAATATATTTTTTAATTTTTGTTCGAAAATACAGGGTGATTCATTTTAATTGCCCCAGGCAAATATCTCGAAAAGTACGGGAGATGGAAAAAAACGTTAAATGTAAAAATTGTAGGGTTCAGAGGGGGAAATTGGTATTTAAAGTATTTCTCAAACTTGCTTTTTTCAAGATATTGGCCTACCTGCAGAGGTCAACTGGTCCCCATGACATAAAATCATGTTTGAATGTAAAATTTTCCGCTCTTTTAATTTCCGAGGTCAAAAGTTGGTGTTCCTATTTAAAAAAACTACTTTGACTTTGAAATGACCTTTGAAACTTGACCCCAAGGTCATGATCAAGGTCACCATTGGATTTCCCCCTCTGAAACCTACAACTTTTACATTTAACGTTTTTTTCCATCTCCCGTACTTTTCGAGATAATTGCCTGGGGCAATTAAAATGAATCACCCTGTATATACAGGGTGGGCCATTTTAATCAAACCACCCAGAAATTTTCGCCGGTTCACGTTATACAAAAATTGTTTAAACAAAAGTTGTTTGGGACAATGGGGGCCATCTTTTTATGAAATAAGTTTTGATCTTGAACTTTATTTTCAAGGTCATTTGAAGGTCAACTTTTGTTTTTTAAATAGGAAACCCTATTTCTGATACCGGATTTTGAAAGAACATAAAATTTAGAGTCAAAAGTGTTTTTAGCATTTTTTTAACTAAACGCATAGTTTCTGAGAAAAAAATCGCTAATATTTAAACATTTTTAAACTCTTCAATTTTTTCTCGAAAAGGATGCATCTAATCGAAAAATTACTAAAAATATTATTGATTTAGAATTGCATGAAAAAGAAGGTGGTATTTTTTATTTTTCTAATTTTTAGGTTTTTAGAATATTGTTTTAAAGACAATTGCACAAAATTAAAAATTAGAAAAATCTCTAAAACTCTAAAAAACTCTAAATTTTATGTTCTTTCAAAATCCGGTATCAAAAATAGGGTTTCCTATTTAAAAAACAAAAGTTGACCTTCAAATGACCTTGAAAATAAAGTTCAAGGTCAAAACTTATTTCATAAAAAGATGGCCCCCATTGTCCCAAACAACTTTTGTCTAAACAATTTTTTGTACAACGTGAACCGGCGAAAATTTCTGGGTGGTTTGATTAAAATGCCCACCCTGTATATCTATATTTATATATAAATTGTTTATTTTAAGAAAAATAATTAGGAAAATATAACTAAATACCTTAAGAATATATTAACTTGATGATAAAATGAACATCTTTATGTTAATCTAGACCACTTTTGCCTCAAGAACGGGAACCGGTTTGCGCTAGATTATTTTTACTTTCATATTTATTTTGATTTTTCCTCGGACTAGAAAATAGCGACGGTAGCTATTGATTTTCTTTTACCAAGTTTTATATCAATTTTGATATGATATTAGAGTATCTTTTGCACTTGTATTTTTTCTAACACCAAATTATTGTTTTGAATTTAAGTTTTTATTTAATTTATTATTCATTTATAGATTAACTTTTCAAAAAATTTTGTAAGGTTTTATAAAATTAATATACAGTTGTTTTGTATATAATTTTCATTCCCATTATTTGCGAGGTCATATTTCTTTACCTATAATTACCTAAAATTATATATGTACTAGGGGGGTATCCCCTACTCGCTCCGCTCATCACCCCCCCCCCCCCATTTTTTATTTTTCCCCTCTTTATTTACCTATGCACCACGAAAATTAGTTTACATCTTTGCTTTAGCGATACAATTAAATCTGCTTACTTTTTGAGTCGATGACCAGACACTCATTTGTCAATTTTCACTTTTTTCCCATAGACGACGCGAAAATTATATATCATTGAATCTATTTATTTTTTGGGTCAAATTCTAGGAAATAATTTTTTCATGTTTCCCCTTATTTTTTAATTGTATACGATACGAAACTTCATTTACCCATTTGCTTTAGCAATATAATTGAATCTATTTATATTTTCAGTTAATTTCTTATTACTAGGAATCTTGCGCGCGCGATGCGCGCGTCATGATTTTTGTTTCTGCCTCACATAAATTAATAATATTGTATTAATAATAATTAAAAAAGCATGGGAAGTTATTAATTTTAAATTCAAAGTTACGAAAACATTTGGAAAAATCAAAATATTCCTACATGGTTAATATATATATACATATGTTATAAGTATTCCCGATCCTGTTCCTTTTTAACTGCCAGGTCTAATTGAACATATGGTAGAAATAAGAAATAAGGAAAAGGAAAAGGAACATTAAATATAGAGTTTATATTTGTAAACTTAAGGACACCTTGCTTTTTCATTACAAATATTAACTGCACCGGCCCTATAGAAGCATTTAATAAGAATATAAGATTTAATTTGATTTTCATTAATGATCAAAGTGCATATAAAATAATGTAAAATATGGCATTAAATAAAATTAAAAATTATCGATTAAATAAGAATAAAATGTATGTTAAAAAATATTTGATAAATATAATTCTTTATAAACGTAATTTTTAATTTGCACATCTTGTCTTTGATTTCCAAAATATATTTTGAGAGAAGCCCAAGATCTAACTCTAGATATAGCTACATAGAGCTGCCCGTGATTAGAAACATCTTTTCTTAGATCTATAATATTATTATTAAATGTTTGGCCTTGTGATCTATTGATGTTCATTGCAAAAGCTAATTTAATAAGAAATTGTCTCTTTTTAAATGCAAAAGGATATTCATTTTTACAGTACATTGTAATGCGATGTATAAAATTTTTACATTTTATTAAATGATTAGAAAAGTCTATTATTCTTAATCGCGTGCCACTGCATAAACCTTCACTGACACTTATATTTCTGATAAGCATTACAATACAATGTTTTCTTAAAATTAATTTATAAGGAGGTAAGCTGAAGGGATTTAATCTGTTTAAATATTCTGGTAAAAGTTCTTCGTCTAATTCTCCGTTATTGCAATTATCAGCACTATCTATACCCGTGTATATACGTTCAGTTGACGCATCTAATAAATTTGTTACTTGTTTATTAGATTCATCGACATCAACATTTCGAGCTGATAAGATAGCACATTTACTCATATCTTCAAATCGTTTTTCTTGAATTAATGTACCAAATATATACTGAGCAATGTTAATATTTCCATTAAGAATACAATGTTCAGGTAGATCAATGTTGTCATTTATATCATTTACTGTTCCGTTGTGACAAGGCTGTCAACAGTGTCCGTGAGAGTGAGCGAGAGGGTAGAGTAGTGGAGCCGCTGCGTAAGCGCAAGAAGGAGAGAGTGTAGTGGAGCCAGAAGTGGGAGTCGGTGGCCGGGCCCGATTGCCCCCCCCCCCCCTCATCAGACGGCGGCCCGGCCGAGCGGCGGAAGCCGGCTCGCGTCGAGCGCGCGGGCAGTTCGGTCTTGCTCGCCACGGCGTATATATGAAAAATTACCAAGATAAAAAAGTTTTTAGAATTAAGCAAAGAATACACTCGAATTTTTCAAAAAAATTTTGAGCAATTTTGAAAATGTTCAATAATTGATAATTTGCAAAATTCATAAAATTGCTTAAAATTTTTCGAAAAAATTTTGATGTATTATACAAGTGATTCTACGAACTTTTTCTTCTCTTTGACTTTTTCGAAAAGTTCATACTTTTCAAGTAAAAAATTCATGAATGTTTTGGCAGAAATTCCGTCATTAATGCGCCATTTTGAAAACACCGAGATAAAAATATCGATTTCGGATCCGCATATTATGAAAGCTTAGACATTTATGCCATCAGTTATTGAGGTTCCAAGTGGTTTCCAAAGCAAGAACCATTCAAAAAACTTGATTTTATAAAAAAAAATTTTGAAAAACCCATGTTTTTTTTTATTTAAACCATATTTACGCATAATAAACAAGTTTTTATCGCATTTTTAGGCATACCATTGGAAAGGGGAGATCTTAGGCTTCAAAATATTGTATCTCTCGATTTTTTGTACGTTAAATTGCACAAGTTATGGTAGCCGAAAAAGCGGTGTACCATTAGGGGCGTTTTGGGCCTTAACGGGTTAATCTGCTTTCGTAAGATTTATAGATATATTTATACAGATACTTTACAGATATAATACTTGTAACTACTTCAACGTTTATATGACAATTGAATTTCTGTAATAAAGTTGGACAACATGATACAATCCATCTATTGTAAAAAATATTAATTAAAGTAATTAATTAAAATAAATTATTTTAAATTAATTAAAACAAATTTCTGAAGTATTATAAAATAGAGGTTAATTGCTCATATTAAAGATTAAAGATAATTAAAGTTTACATTGATTGATATTGATATGTACGATGAATTACTAATTCACTATGTAATGCAACTTATGAAACTTGAAATATAAAAATATATATAAGGAATAAGGAATAAAGATTCTAATCGAGATCAAGAAACACGGAATACATGTTCTCATAAAATATCAACCAATCACCTTCACGTATCTGACCACCATCTTGGCCATCATCTTGGCGACCGATCAGAATCACTTATTAAAGGCTTCACAACAAATGCTTCACAACAAAGGCCATCACTTTTTTATGAGAGGATTGCGTGGAACGCCTCGCCTACCTCGTGTGTCGCTCATAACCTCACGCCTTCGCAACACAATTCTTTAGATTGGTCCGTAACAGATTACAGTATTTCTGTATATACAATAGTTGTTGTATACATGTTATAGCTGTCGTCTGTTCTTTTTTAATATTTTTTTACTATTTTATTTTTACTATACGTTTTTCGTCATTTACTGATCGTGTATAAGTTATTTAAATTGACATTGATATAAATGTACGACTTTTAAGACCCAAAACAGCTTACGTAGGTAGTCCTGACCCGTTCTGAGAAGCTCAAGGAGCAATATACAAAATCCCGTTGGAATTTTTCAATTTTACACAATTTCGACAGAGATATTGCACTTGAGAGATTGAATAACCATCGAGATTTAAATATCAGTAAATTCTCTTTGTTAGAAAATTATTGTTTGCTTTTCTAAACTTTGTTAGATAAGAAATAAATATAATGTCATCGAATTTTTTTGTACACAATTTTATTGCAGACTCAAACTTTTTTTAAAGACATTTTTAACAACAATTAAATAAACTGGCAATAAATACGGGAAACATTATCGAAACAATAAAGCAATAAAAGTAAACATGAAAAACATTTTTAAATAAATTTAAAAAAATGCTTATTTGTTTGAAAATGTTTTAAAAAGTTTGTTTATACATTTTGTTTGAAAAATTTGTGTTTTGGTTTCCTCTTTTTTTTTTAATCGTCTAAAGTGAAGGTCGTTGCACTAAAACAATAAAAAAAATTAAAAGTAGATAATCTAAGCTTCAATTTCCTTTTTATAGAATTTTTCTAGACACAGTATTTTCGTAGTTATGTTAGTTTCAATTTTGCAAATTTTGCGACATTATACGAGTATTCCCATAATTTCGAAACGGAGTTTGTATATATCAAGTGGCTACAAATATTGCCTACAATAGTTTTTAATATTGGGTAGGCAGCCCAGTAGATGGACACTTAGGAAAATATGCCTTTGCAAACTCGTCCACTGAAGGCAAAATTAGTTTTTTTGTAGCTACAAAGCTTTGAAAATATTTCAAAAACTATCGGGAATTGAAATGAAATAATAAATAAGTTGTAAATAATAATTTTAAGCACATTAAATTATAAAAATAGAGAAAAAATGTTATATACCCAGTAAATGGACAAAAATACCAGTAAACGGACAACGCATGCCTAGTAGATGGACAGGATAAACTAAAGCAAGATTCATTTAATTTTCAAAGTAAATTTTTATTTTTTTATTGTTAAATCAACGGCTTCTTGTACATTTAAATCAATTTTTTGCAATGCACGTCTTTTTTTTACATTTAATGTATTATTTGACTTTGATTTTCTTTTAAGCTAACTGCTTTTTCTAACGCTTTTTGCTCAACCTTTTCTTTTTTAATTTTCTCTTTTAATAATTTTTTAGCTTCCTTTTCGACTTTTTTTTGTTGTTTCATTTTTTCGGTTTCTTCCTTTTTAATTTTTCTTTTCAAAATTCTCTCTTGTGTTTCCAAATCTTTTTTTTCCTATTCCTCTTTCTTTTTTGACATCTAAAAACAGAATTTACTAACGTAAATTAATAAAAAAACAGGCTCCTATTTACAATTTAATATGTAAAGATGCTACGTCCATTTATAGGTCATAGGTTAAGAATTCACGCCCTTTATCTGGACAGCAAATATCCGAATGCGCAATATATTTTACTTTATGAAATATATACAAACCGATAGGAAATTTTATTACGAAAATAACGATGCATAACTCACCTGCCTATTAGCAATTAGCACTTGTATTTTTTTATATAAACTCCACGCACTTTCGGAGTATCGGCTAATTACGGAGCACGTGTACGGAGCGTTGACTACGGGAGGTCGACTTTCAACACGTTTTTGCGTGCGAAATTCAAATGTTTAAAAAATCATTTTTAATCAATATAAATGTAGAACCTTTATTTATACTATCGTGAAAAACGTATTTTAATATATTTAAACGTTTAATCGTATTTTGCATTTTTTAATTTGCAATAATTGATTTATAGTAAAAATGTCCATCTACTAGTCAGTGTCCATCTATTGGACTGCCTACCCTTTATGCATTACATAATGATTCTGTTCTGTTAATTTTACAATTTTTGTTTTTTACCCTTATTATTATCTCCATCACTCTTGTTGTGTTGTTGATTATAAAAAAGGTTGTTGTTATTCATATTCGGTAGTTTAATTCTTTCCTTTTAATATTTTCTTTCCTTTTATTACTGAAAGAGTTATTCAAATACATTGCAATTTCTGTTGAATTGTCTTTTATGTTTTTATTTCTTATTTTATTTTATACTAATTTATTTTCCGAGACGTATTGGATATGTTTGGAGATGATGGTAGTTGTAGTCCCTGGCTTTCGGTTAAACATTGTAGAATAATTAAATGATTAATAGGGAAAAATCGGAAGCTGTTCCTTTAAACGATGTGCAGGTGTCTAGAAACACTTTCTGTACGGCGGGACCCGCCAATATAAGTTTCCGATTTTTTTGCCATAGACCATGTGCGGGATGGTCTTGCATTTTTTCTACTATTAATCATTTACCGTTGCATAATCCGTTATTTAAATTTAACATTATACATATTACAATTTTTTAATTTACTTTATATAACTCAAATTAAAAATTTGGTCGAATCATCCAATATTACGCATGTACACTGTAAAAAATCCCAAATGAAATTACAAGTTGCGTTAGCAATTTCACGTTAATGCTAGTAATTTTACGCTGTGAATTACAATGCTAAGTGACGTAAAAATACCACGTGCTAGTATTTTTACGTTGACAGTAGCGGTTTTACTACCACAATTTTATTTTCCCTACATTTAATGTAGGTCGAATTATTACCCACATTCAATGTCGTGATTTTACTAGTATAATGACGGCGAAATTTACGTCTTCGCTAGGAAATTTACGTTCTAACAAGCAATAGTACAAATACAATTGCAATTTTACTACCACAAAAAAATCCCTTCGAGCGCCCATGCTCCAGACTCTGCTGCCTGGGCTACAAACACCGGGTTCGCTTCGACTCGGGAATTCCTCATGTCTAGACGTCGTGAGTCTAGAAGCCGGGCAGTTCCTGGGCCAAGGGTCACTTCAACTGGGCCTAAAGCCAATGGAGGGGTCACTTCCCGGAGGATACAACCACCTCGCAAGCATCCAGAGGAAGCAGTCTCTCGGATAGCTAAAATTCAAGTGAGGTTAATGACGTGTTTTACGAAGACTTCTTCAACTTATATTTTCAATTCAACAGGTGCATGAAAGTAAGTAATAACTGTTCCTTATTATTCTTAATAAATTCCGGTTTTGAACAAAAAGGTTAACGTTACCAATTTATTTGTTGGTTCATTAGTTTTGTTAGTAATTTTCTTACATTTCCTTTAATTGTAAATATTATGTAAATATTTTTTGTATCGTTCGAAACTACAACATAAAGGCAACGCTTGTAACTTTACTTAACGCAATGTACTTTTTAATTTCCAAAATTAGCAAGGATTTAAGAAGTAATTAAGAGGCAACGATTATTAATGTCAGTACGGGCAGGTTGCTCAAATTGGCATCCCGATAAATATCTAGATGAGGAAGATGAAAATAGTGTAGAAACCCATAGACAATTTTTACTGACCTACAAAATATAGATTTGGAAAATAACGACCAATATACTGCAGCAATGGAATCCTCTTTTGCCGCTGAAATAATTTTTTTAAATCATTTGTAAAAACCCTCCAACAATCGATAGTATTAGGACAATGTGGCCTTGTTTATTAAATAAAATGTTTGCAGGACTACATTTTAATTTAACAAAACAAATAAAAATCTTGATAACTTCAATACAAACTTTGAACAACGCGTTATCAAAGTCATTGTCTATGGACATTTAAGAAAATTTCTAAATCTAATAATCACAACTAATGCTGAAACAAACTATTGGCTCACCCTTGAAATTTTTTTTAAACAATTCAAAGAGAATCCAAATTTATAATACTTCATTTATAATACTTTACCAGTTTCGACATCGTCATTTTCAACTTAATTTATTAACAATGTTTACTTTTTCAGGAAGAAGTGGATAAATCTTCGATTAGCTATCCTTGCAATACAAAATTATCCTTTTTTAGCAGGCATTGATTTATATCAAACATTTTAAAAGGAAAATCATCAAATGAAACTGCGTTCTCTGATTGCTGGATGCAAATAAGTAGTTGCCAACAGAAAGAGTATTTATTAGTACTGCAAAAGGAAGAAGTAGATTCTACAAATAATATATTAGAAGCTTTAAAAATGCTAATAGGAGCATTTTATACATTTAATTATACGTATCTGAAAGACATCGCATGTTTACTGCATTTGTTGGAATTACGATATTTGTATATTTTTTCAGTAGTCGCCACACAGGATAGAAGAAAAGCCTTTTCGAATAAAGTTTACGCGTTTACTACTATAAGTTTATTATTTACTATTTAAAATATTAATCTTATTAATCTTTTACTTAATTAAGCTGTATTTTAATAAGACTGCTTTGTAATAACATTTTTTATTTAAAAATATTCAGTTTTAATTATAAAATAAAAAATTATTTTTATATGCAAATCGATTTAGTTTTTACTGAATTATTTTTCCCACAAATTCCCATTCATGTAGTAAAATTACAACTTTTCTAGCACATTTGCATTTGTAGTAATTGTAACAACGATTCGTATTTTTACTAACACAAACCTGGGCAGAACTGCCAACTGCGAAAATACTTCATCGGTCAGTATTTATGCTTATACGGGTGGTACCCTCTGCCATTGTGTTTGTAAAATTGCGACAGCCAATAGTAAAGTCGCTACAATCAATGTAAGTTGCTTTATTACCCACATTAAGTGTAGTAATTTTACAAAGGGATTTTTTACAGTGTACTAAGAAACACTGAGCAATATAAACATTATAATCTCACTACTATAAAAGAATATGTACGTAGAACTTAGAAAGGTAAACAAGATTAATTTACGCTGTGTCAAGAATAAATTTGTAATGTACACTCACCTAAAATAAATTCTTATAGAATATTTTTTAAATTTTCAAAAAGGAGATTCGATTCTGGTTTGAGAAATGCGTTTATTTAGTTGAGTTTACAGAACATGAAAGAGCACTTAAACGATTTATCAGTACCTGCGACTAACTTCTACGAGTCACGTGGCTATCGTAGAGGCTGAAAAGTTTCTTAATTTGTTGAGCGATGAGCTGCTGATGTGTAGGTGAGCTGGAGAGTGTAGCTAGATGAGCGGATAAACGTGTAGTTGAGCAGAAGATCTTACTGTTTAGCAGGCACAAAAAACAGCAAACGATGACCAGAAAAAAGGCAGGAGCGAGCGGGCGTTGCGATGTTGCAGGTTCGGTGTTCGGTCGATGCGCTAGCATTGCGTCGAGCACACGTCGGCAGAATGGAGCTCGGAAGGTACTGCCGCTCAGCGGCACTCTTTATGATGAGCGAAGCGCGCGCGATTCAAACACTGAATTGCGAACAATTCTTAAAAATAATCAGTTCATTATTTAATATTAAAATTATCTATAACATATCATAACTTAAAACAAATAATTATAATGTAAAAAAAATGAAAAATAGACTTCTTAAAGGCATTAATTATTTTAAATATTATCGAAAAGATATTAACATTAACATTAAGCTAGTGAAAATTCTTTGAACCGACCGAGCGTCAGCGAGCGAGGTATGTCGCTAGTAATAAATAAAAATTTTAAGAGGCCATGTTTAAGATCTGAACAATTGCAAGATAATGAAATTGAAACAACTGCTTATAATGAATTAAATATATCAAAATCAGCACCATACAGTAATGTACATGCATTTAACAATAATCCAACTAAGAGAATAGTACATACTATAAGTAATAAAAGTAATAATTATTACAAAATGATATCCTCATATGTTCATCATCTGGATCTGGATCTGCCAAAAGAATTAGATTTTCAATGGTTGTGGAAGGTACAAATCAATTAACAATTATATATGTAAATAGCAATAGTCTAATTTCATTTTTAAACAATACTATATTCAATACAAATTCTGAATCAAAATCATCATCTGCATCTTTGAGCAACAAATCATATTTCAAACAAAAACATGTGTCAAGGAAAAATATTTTTTAATGAAACTTGAACACCATTAATATCACTTAAAGAAAAACTAAAATTTACACATGTAGAAAATTCTAAAGAAAGCTATATTGGTAAAATGGATACTCCATCTATGCATTACGGTGCTAGATGTTTTGCTTAAGAAAAGTTATTGGCTAAAAACTCTTTTAAAGTTATAATCATGAAAAAGTAAATTTAGAACTACTAAAATGTTTTTTCCTACCAATTATAAAGATTATTTTATAGTAATCACGATAAATTTACAAACTTTTTTGCAAATATTCGTCAATATAATAGTGCTTAATCTTTTGCA
The DNA here is from genome assembly GCA_018906775.1 of Sycophila sp. Sp_5. Lineage (NCBI taxonomy): Eukaryota > Metazoa > Arthropoda > Insecta > Hymenoptera > Eurytomidae > Sycophila > Sycophila sp. Sp_5. Next base: position 692,818 of record JACCID010000081.1, read on the forward strand.
TCTTCTATGCTAATGCTAATCTTAATTTTACTAACAGAAGACATTGTCCGTATTGTTTTAAAATTCAAGGACAGATATATTATCAAATTAATATTGTTTTACATCCAGTAGTAAACTAAGATCTTTCTCATGGACAATTATTTATTTGTAATGGAGAAGAAGCAACTAAATGTCGATGTGAAGACAGTTATCTTGATTTAACATTAATGGAAACATTAGATAACTAAATGGGTAGTTGTAATATATTTACAAAATCTGATATGATGATGGGTAATTAAAATAAAAAACAAAAAGAAAATAAGTAAATGCAAACTAATTAATTACCAACAGAATTAAACATGGTTTTCACATTGAAAGAAGGATTAAATCCAAGGTGCTACGATATTCAACGATGTAATGAAGTAGCTGCTATTTTCACTGCAAATGCTAATGGAGAAATCCCCGAATTATTCGAGGTAATTCAAAATAAAAGTTTAAAATCGTTACAAAAAATTAATTCAATGAATCCAAATGTTGAACCATGGACTTATTCTCTATTTTATTCTTATGGTACCAAAGGATGGAGTAAAAATTTAAAGAAAATAAATTCAAATCGAAATATTGCAAGATTAAATTATATTTGACATTTAATAGCAGTATGAAAAAATACATTTAATCATTTTATAAGAGGTGCACGATTGTTTCAACAATTTCTTGTAGATAGTGTTGTAATATTAGTTGGATCAATTAATAATTTGATTAATTTAATTTTTGCGCTACTCATATATGATTTAAATAAGTGTAGATAACTTCAGTCTAATGATGTATTATATTTACTCAGAAAATTTATGTATAATCCTTCTTCTTACTCCGACCACCGAGGAGTCAAGGCAACTCAGCCACACTACTATTAAACTGTTATATTCAAAAGAAAAGGAGTCTAGATTATTGCCTCACATGTTTCCTCGCAGATACCCATTTAATTATAACATCAGGTTATGGTCCCAGGATGTTCAGTGTCTACAAGTATTCAGCGGATTTCTGAACAAGTACTTCGCTGCCGAAAAATATCTGCGACCGTTTGGCGCGATCTCAAGTCGGCGTCCTGTTTGATCCAATGTTAGAGCAATTCTTAGAAATAGCTAGTAGTGGCCAAGGCGCGTGGCCGCATGATACTGGCAGTTGAACCAGATATTTACCCGTACTTGGAGAACGCTACCACCCCAAGACAAGTGTGGGAGGAATTAGCGAAAACATATGGTGACAAAGGACTCGTACGCAAGGTAAATTTGTTACAAGAAGCTACGAAGACAAAGTTCGAGAATTGTCGCTCTATGGAGGACTACGTCTCTAGAATCATATCAGCCACGAAGAAACTGAAAACGATTGGAACATCGCTGCCGGACGACCTTGTTGGAGCACTCTTGCTTGCGGGATTACCTACGTTGTATAAACCCATGATCATGGCGCTTAGCAATTCCGGGGCGGAAATAACAGGTGACCTGATTAAAAATAAATTATTGGAAGAATCAGAGACTTTAACGTCTAATATTAAATTTGAATTGCGAGGCCTAGAAGCGCAGGCGCAAACAGCGCAACTTCGCAACCAAACCTACAGAGGGCGCGGTCAGTATCAAAGATCGCGAAGAGGTCGAGGCCCACGAAATTCAAGTGTGAGATGCTTTAACTGTAATAAGTTCGGACATTATTCAAGTGAGTGTAAAACACCAAACAAAAGGGAAGCAAAAGTTTGCACTGTGGAAAACGAAGAAAACACAGACGTTGAGGAAACAGTGTGCGGGTTATATATTTCCTCAGAGGCAACGTCGAGAGAGTCAACACACTTAACCTCAAACACGAGCCAAGTAAACTCCAGTCAATCCGATGCACTCCTCACTGTTGGATTACTAACAAGGAGAGTCTCACTTGTTTGGGTCACAGATTGACTTGAACTTGTGAGAATCTCATCGATGACTTATTTTAAGGTAGTACTTACAGCCATTTAATCTAATATTCAATAGTTCCAGCGTACATTGAGATTTTACTTTTAACGATGCACTAGTTCTAGTAGCTACAGTAACTACAATAATAAAACTTCTTTCCACCTAAAATCATATAATAACAAATATTATATAGTGTTCTGCATAGAAAAATATATTTTTTAAACAACTTACTATAATAAAAAATTACAAAATGCTCATAAATTTATAAATGTAAGCAATTTTATTATTTTTTTTATTAGTACTACTTACCAAGTTCTAATGTCCATATACAATCGCATTAGTTATTTAAATGATTTTTAATTGCTGGATTGCGTTATTCTTGCTACCTAAAAAAATAAACAAAGAATATATTTATTTATTTAAAAAAATATTTTATATTAACCTATAAATTAAATAATGTGTACGTATCTGATTAAATAATGCTAGTTTGATATACCAGCTTTAAGTCAGACACAACAGCTGAAAAACTTAAGAATTCATATTAATGTTTAATTAATTATTTACTATAGTAGGTAAATATAGAAACAAATTTAAACTTTAAACACTTTACTTTAAACAAATTTCCGCAAGAAAACAATATGATCGTAGACTTTTCGATCACGCCCTCTTGTGAGAAACTTTTGTATTACAATTATTAAATTTTATTTAAAATTGAAAATTCTTTTTAATGCAACCATTCTTATCAACGTCTTTTTAGTGCAGTTTTGGTTAAATAGGATAAAGGTTAAATATTAATAGGCTGGTAAAAGAAATAGAATAGTTATTTACAGTACATTTAACAATCATTTCAACTATTTTTAAAAAATGGCTGACCAAGATGCTTCGACTAGTCCCTTAAAGAATCTGATAAAAATAATATAAACCTTTTTTGGAATAATGTAATATCTGTAAGCCTCCATGAATGCTTTAATATTTTAAAAAATAAAAATTTAATTTATAATCGATCTACTCAATCATCTTCAGAAACTACAGCCGATATAGGTAAAAAAATGGCTGGTTTATTGATAAATTTTATTAAAAGCATATCTAACGTAGAAGAACAATTGTTCGACTCTACTGAAGTACTAGACTTTGACGAACATCAAAATAGTCAAGAATCTAATTTAAGCGTTAATTCCGGTAAGTAATAGTAAACAGTATTTAATAGTAACTTTCTTAAATTATTTTAAACATTTATAAAAAAAACCTTTAATTTCTAAAAAATAATTTTAATTTTTAAATTATTGCAAAATTTTTCAGAATCTCAATCTGAATCAGAACCGTTAAGTCAACAAGCAAGTGATTATGAACCCGAAGAAAAAAACGCAAAACTGCAAGTTGTAAGCTTAGAAAAAAAAAATAAAATAGTTAATTTGCACAGAATGCATCCCAAGTGGAAATTTCCTACATTAAAAGTTTATGCTGGTAAAGCCTTAACTAGAATGGATGATTTGTGTAGATGGAAAAAAGAAATCATTAACGGTGGCTCCAGATTTGATAAAAGTTATGCGATAAAGAAGTGGACCGACAGCAGATTTAGTGAAGCAAGAGCTAACCAAGTTCCTGTTACAACCAGGAATCTCCAGGAATGGGCTTTACAAACCGCTCAACAATTTAAAAACGATTCCTTTTCTTTCTCTGCTTCCTTGGGATGGATAAATCGATTTAAAAAAGAATTTAGAATTCATCAGAGAAAAGTGACAGTGTATGTTAAACCAACACAACACAAATCATTAGAAGAAATTTATAAACTCTCTGAACAATTCCAAGAAGAACGCCGTATACTTACCTCATCTGCTGACTTGAATTTTATTATTAATACTGATCAGATGGGTTGTGAGTATAGGATGAATGTTGATCGTACTCTAGAACACACTGGAAGAAAACGGTTGAAGTGTACATTGGAGATTTAAATAAAATAACACACAGCTTGTGATACGGCCGTTTTTTCCAGCTATCTTTAAGACGCTGGGAGTATACAGCCGCGCACAAAAATTAAATCGCGTTCGTTATCCGCGTGTAATCCCGGCTAGCGCAACTCGGGTCGCAGATTCCCGGGACCGAAGTCCGGACCTACGCGCCTCTCGAATGCGGCTAACCTCTTCAACGGCGCGGCGCCTTGCGGCACCGCCGACACTACTAACCACACACGAGCGCTTATCTTTCTCTTCCTAATCCCTCTAGCTCTTGGACCGCGCTTGAAGTCCGAACGACACCACTCTCACTCTCTCTCATTCGCTCTTTCATACACTCTTGACGCAATGCGAGGGGTCGCGGCGGAGAACTCTCGATGCCGCGATCTCCTGTCGCTGTTGCTAAGCGGCGCGACGCGATCACTCGCGGCCGCTGCGTACTCCACCGATCTACTTCGCTCTACGCAGAGAAGGGTCACAAAGACCACTCACCTACTCTCGACGATGTTCCCCGCCACTCACAAGGGGGTCTCTGGGAGGCTCCTAGAAACTCGCTGATGCCCGGCGGAGATGTCTCGACGCTCGGGGAACGGCGGTAGCTGTCAGGCGACCTCGAAATTGTCGTCGGGATGTCGGCTGAGAAGTCCTCTTGCTAATCCTCTCTTCGTCTCACTCTTTTCTCGCACCACTGGTCGTCTATCGCTCTGCACTTGCTCTCCGTCCTTTCTGCTCGGCTAGCTAGGCTGAACTGCCCGCGCGCGCCGCGCGAGCCAGCTCCGCCGCTCGGTCGGGCCGCCGTCCGCCGGGAGGGGATAACCAATCGGGCCCAGTCGGCGGCGTTGCTCCGACAGTGAGGCAGCGAGTGAGCTCTGCCGTCTCTACCGCGACTTCTTCTCGGACTCCAAAACTTTCTATCTCTCCCTTTCGCGCCCGCGCGACGACTCCACTAACCCATCCTCCCACTCAACCCTTCGGCTCTATTAGTGACATCGTCACAAGCTATACAACGCAATATTTCATCACACCAGCTGGACGACTGTTACCAAAAGTGTTGATATGTTTGCAAGAGGTCACAGGACAATTTGGACCTAGAATTCAAAAACATATGGATGAATTACAAAATGTATATAAAAACGTTCATATCATCTGCTCAAAATCAGGAAAATTATCCAAAGCATTATTTAAAAATTATGCAGATTGCATTTTAGAACCATATGTAAAAAAACTAGTTTTACTTTAATTTTGGATTCCTGGAGTGGTCAAACACAATCTATATTGCTCGAAAATTTTAAAAATGATTTAGGACAAAATTGTTGTATATTAAAATTAATACCACCAGGATGTACAATGTATTGCCAGCCTTTGGATACATACTTCCATCGGCAGGTGAAACTTTTTATTAAAAAATTACAAAATTGTTTGGAATTAATTGAACACTGTCGACAAATCAATACAAGGGATGATGCTATAAAAATCCATGCTCTTGTCCACCACCAGTTGTCAGCACCGATATTTAGAAATATGATAGAATATGCGTGGTTTTCAGCAAAATTAATCAGCCATCGTGAAGTAATTATGAATGTGACAGAAGTTTCTTTTTCTGACTTTCAGAATAAAAAATGCTATTGCCAAAAAACAAGCTTTATCAAATGTTCTTGGTGTAGAAATTGTATATGCTTTACCTGCTTTTAAGACAAATACCATCCTGCTTCATGTAGCATGTACTTCAAAAACGTATTTTAAAATAAGTTAATTAATAAACATTATTATTACATCTTATATGATTATTTTTCCTTTTCTTTACGAGCTACAGCTTATAGAGCTCATGTGAATAATGTCTATTGTGCCAGATACTGATATCGCAGAGACCAGCAGCACTCATTAAAAAATCCTTTTGTAAAATTACAAAATTACCGAATGATATATATAAAACAAAAGTAATATAAATACAAATATTTGTAAAATAAATATTTACAACATTAATATTTTTATGCATCATCAATCAGAGGCATTATAAGTAGTTCGTAATTATCTATGATGAAATTAATAATAACAATTCTTTTAGAGCCACGTAAAATTCTTAAATAAATAAATTTAAACTCGAATAAAATATTAGATTATTGCACATTTTCAGATCTGACAACTGAGGTTATTTAGAATTAGTGTTCTAATGCAAGAACGTATAAAGATGTGAATAATTACCTTAAAAAGCCATTTGGATATATTATAGAATCGCCTTCCTCGTTCATCTTTTTTAACACTTCATTTTTTTACGTAATAAAAATTATCAAGACATTTGTATAAAAAATAAAATGCCAATTAAATAAAATATCGTGTATTGTGCGCGCACAGCACAGACGCAGCTTTCACCAGTTCAGCTTCTGTTCTAAACGTCGATTTGACTTTTGAGTCTGTCTGAACTCTGAAGACATGCGGCGGCAGATGTGCATGATATATTTTAGATTTCACTTATTTCCAACTGAATAGCAAAAATTAAATGGTTAACTGCTTATAAATTTTTATAAACATTAATCACAATTTAAGCGTCGGACGCCTGAAGAAAGAGGTTAGCTGCTGCAGACCATGGCGTCCTCATGTATCAGCTGACTTTATTATTTTACAAATGGTTCGGTAAATTTACATCTTCTTACTCAAAAGTTTCTCACAAGAGGGCGTGATCGAAAAGTCTACGATCATATTGTTTTCTTGCGGAAATTTGTTTAAAGTAAAGTGTTTAAAGTTTAAATTTGTTTCTATATTTACCTACTATAGTAAATAATTAATTAAACATTAATATGAATTCTTAAGTTTTTCAGCTGTTGTGTCTGACTTAAAGCTGGTATATCAAACTAGCATTATTTAATCAGATACGTACACATTATTTAATTTATAGGTTAATATAAAATATTTTTTTAAATAAATAAATATATTCTTTGTTTATTTTTTTAGGTAGCAAGAATAACGCAATCCAGCAATTAAAAATTATTTAAATAACTAATGCGATTGTATATGGACATTAGAACAACACTTGGGAGACATGCAATTTACCTTCAGGTCAACCTGTAGTAGGCAGTAAGTGGATATTCAAAAAGAAAAGAGATGTCGATGGAAATACATACTATAAGGCCAGACTTGTTGCTCGAGGATTCTCGCAACAAAAGGGAATAAACTACAACGAAACATATTCTCCTGTAGTTCGTTTTTGCTCATTAAGGTTATTGCTCTCATATGCAGCAAGAAGAGATTTAGATATTTACCATCTAGACATAGAAACGGCATTCTTACATGGAGATATAACAGACACAGTATATATGCAGCAGCCTCAAGGATTTATAGCAAAGGGAGAAGAAAATCAAGTATGTCGACTGAAGAAAGCAATATATGGATTGAAGCAATGCAGTAGGAACTGGAATTTGAAACTTGATAAGGCCTTAAAAGAACTAAATTTAATTCGATCAAAGCACGATTCATGTATTTATATGTACTCAAATAGTAACAAATTAATTATCATTGCAGTATTTGTAGACGACTTGATTGTAGTTACCAACAGCATTGATTTTTTGGACCGAGTCAAGGAAGGACTGAAAAGCATTTGCATTGTCAAGGACCTCAGACTGAGATACTCCCGAGATCAAGACGATACCATAATCGGCTATTGCGATGCAAGTTGGGCAAGAGATCCAGGAGACCGTCGCTCAATCACTGGCTACGTTTTTAAGGTACAAGGAGCAGCGATATCCTGGAACAGCCAACGACAGAGTACTGTGGCTATATCCTCTACTGAAGCAGAGTATCTGTCACTTTCTTCTGCAGTTAAAGAGGCGCTATGGCTTGGGAAATTGGCCGCTAACGTTCGTCATCAATTTATCAAAGAACATATTTAGAAGAAAGAAATAGAAGTAACGTTCATACCATCATCGAATCAATTAGCTGATGCACTCACCAAACCTATTGGATCTACGAAGCTCAAAGAATTCATCAAAGAAGTTGGCATGAAGAATTAAGAAGAAAGAAGAGTAACAAAGAAGAGAGAGAAGACTAAAATATTTTATTTAAAGATTTTTTTTTTATTCTTGTATTGTCAGAATTGATGTAAAGTTAAATTATTTAATTGAGGTGGCGTGTAGTAATATTAGTTGAATCAATTAATAATTTGATTATTTAAATTTCGCGATACTCATATATGATTTAAATAAGTGTAGATAACTTCAGTCTAATGATGTATTATATTTACTCAGAAAAATTATGTATACTCCTTCTTCTTACTCCGACTACCGAGGAGTCAAGGTCAACTCAGCCACACTACTATTAAACTGTTATATTCAAAAGAAAAGGAGTCTAAATTATTGCCTCACACGTTTCCTCGCAGATACCCATTTAATTATAACATCAGATATTTATGTAAAAATTGAAAAAGATTGAAAGATTAGTTAAACATGTTTGTGTAATTCTCATCAAAACGAATTACGTGCAGAATCATATTAAGGTCTTATAGATTATGAACATTCTGTAAATAGTAACTCTTCAAATTATCACATTGGTAAAGTTTTAATACTCCCATCAACTTTTATCGGTTCACCACGAAATATGATATGGAAATATGAAGACTCTATGGCGATTTCAAGAATATTTAGAAAATCTAATTCTATTTATTTTTAACTATAAGTGGCAATTCTAACTAGCTAGAAATAAAAGAAAACATATTAGTAGGCTAGCAACGAGACGACCAAATGTAATTGCTCGAGTGTTAATCTAAAGAAAAGTGCTTTATGTGATTTACCTCACATGCATATATTAATTACTATACATCATAATAAAAAAATGAAAACTGTTGAACAAGTATACCGTCATATTTTAGTTGAAATCCCTGATCTAATAGAAGATTCGAATTTACACCAAAGAGTTATGAAACAAACGATTCACGGTCCCTGTGAAGATAGAGGTTTTAAAGATTATAAATGTTCTAAGAAATTTCCAAAGTCTTACCATGGTGAAACAACTATTGTTGCAGATAATTACCCACAATACTAACGTAGAGATAATGGAAAATCGTATGAATGACCTAGAAGTTATGTATTCGATAATCGACATGTAGTCCCATTCAATCCACTTTTACTGCTTACGTTCGATTGTCACATTAACGTTAAAGTGGTTTTAAAAATAAGTGCATCTGCCTAATCAGCAAGTAATTTTAATACATAATGATCCAGAAGAAACTGACTAAGACAATTTGGTAGATCAAACAAAAATGCTATAAGATTATTTTGCTTTAAATGCAAGAGATGTAAATCCTAGATATTTTACTTATGTTGAAATTCTTAGACATTACACTTAAAAAAGAAAATATGATAAGATAATTCGATTATAGGAAAAACGCAAAGGTTCTTTTAATTGTATTGGTCGAATCTACTTCGTTAGCACAAGTGCAGTAGAATTATTTTATTTATGATTGTTATTATTATATGTTAAGGGAGCAACCAGTTTTATTGATTTAAAAACAGTTAATGACGCAGCCCATAACATATTCATAGAAACGTGTTTAGTTATAGATATTATTGAAGACGATAAGGGATAGAATGTTTTAAATTAGATATGTTTTAAGAATTTAAATGAAGCTGATGGAAAAGTACTTTCATCAATAGCTATTATGTTACAAACAGAAAATCATTGTATCAAAGATTTTCTAAATATTGAATGTGATTTAGAAAATACTGAAAAATAAATTGATGAGAGGGGAGATTGAGGATGGAAATCTCTGCATATGATGCGACCACGTCGTCGGCGTCGGCCCACGCTGGGCGCCAATTGTATCGGGGTCGCCCCTGGTCTGCACCTACATCCCTCGGTGCTGCTGTGTGCAGCAGCGTGCTGCACACGTGCGGTGCCGACTGCTACAAACGCCGGGAGATTCGAACTCCCGGCTTTCTCGAGCTCAGGTGAGCTCGAGCGCGTGCTCAAAATGATCGCGAAAACGTCGAAGGACCGACGCGGTCGATCACCCAGATTAATCTGACCTTTGTCTCATATTTTGCAATGAGCTCCTCTAAGTTTTACCCCCGCCCGCCTCATATATCGCTCCTATCCTTACACCTTTTCGGCGCGAGTCTTTAGATCGAGCCGTGACAAGCTATAAATATACATTATTGGTATAATAATACATATATAGTGGTTTTTTTATCGTAATGTAACTATTATTTTAAAAAAAGGTAGATAAAATAATTTTAGAAATAATAATTTAATATTTTAATTTGAATTAAAAGTTCAATTTTACCAATTTCATTTTTAGTAATAAGAATATTTTTCTATAAATAATTTTACAGTTAATTATCTTTTTTCGGACACATTTCTCGTTACAAATAAAATATAGTTAAAATTTTATAATATTTATTTTGCAAACAAAAGTTATTATTTTAATTATTTAAACTAATTAATTAATTTAAACTAATTAACATTAGTTATTAATTAATTATTCTAAAATTAAATATAATAAATATAATTATTTTTAAAAACTTGGTTTTTGTGATTACACTTATATTTATAATAAAGTGCCCGATTAAAGAGTGGCTTTGATAGAATATATTATGTGAAATTTTTAAGATAAAGTTATTAGACTCATAATCAAAAAATATAATTTTTTTTCTTTTAATTGAAATTTTAGTTTATTTTAACACCTTTTTCACAAGAAATTTTTCTTTTAAATGTTATTAAATGTAACGGGATTTTTGCTCTCTGGTTGTTTCGTGGAGAAGACCTTTTTTCCTACGAGATACAGTGTAATGGGGCACGTACGAGTGCCCCGCGAGGTCTTACCTCGAGGTGCGCGCGAGCACCCGACGGCGAATCCATGTCACCGCGGCCCGTTTGCAACGCGAGAGTACACCTGTACTCTCGCTTCTCGTACTCGCGTGCTGATGACGAGCGCGTCCCTTGCGCTCGCGTAGCTGTTGTCCTGTTAAACTGCTGGTGCCGGCCGCTCAGCTCTACGGGAAAGTGGCGGTATCCGAGAGGTCAGGCTAAGGGACCGGAATATTCGGTAGGCGTCGCGTCGTCTCGCGGAGTACTTGAAGAAACGACACGATCGATTAAAATTTGAATCGAAATCCTTTATTGCCTCCGTGAAATAAAATACATGAAACCGCGAACACAAACGCGCGCGCTCCTATGAATTCTCGGCCGCTCCTCGTTCTAGCACGCGTGCGTCCGCTGTTGCAGACGGCTCGAGAACCTCCCCCATCACCCATATCTATAGCTTCGTGAACTGGGCACACAATTGAAAAATTTTATACAACCGCTTATACCAAAAAATTCCGCATCTTTTGCTCCTTCAGAATTGATAATTAAAAAAATTCCGCGTCTTTTAGTTTTTTTATTTTTAAATAAAAACTTTTGTGTGCCAAGTGATTTTGAAATTCGAATAACATAAAAAATATTAACATTTGAAAGATTTCGAGTAGGCCAAACGATTGCTTGTTCTTCGTAAATCATTTATAGTAAGTCTGTTCATTATATAATTATAAAAAATAATTTTAAAAAATAAAATAAATATTTTAGACAAGTTAGTACATTGCGAATGCGCATTGCGTAAGTCGCATGATGCGCTGGGCTCTGGCAGTGCCGCGCAATCGTTCCAATTCTTGGCATTGCAAATATTCTTGTTCCGGTCGAATGGCCGCCTTGAGTAGACGACCGTCTTATCTGCTCCACCAAAAATCATTCAGCATATTATAGTTGTATCGTGTTAAAAGTGGTTGTGTGTCGTGCGCAAGTTCTCACAGCGACCACAATCCTTCCTCTTTCCTTTTGTCTCCCAAACTGTCCTCCCAATCGCGCTTTTTCGCATTCTCCCGCGAGTTGGCCTTCCGCCCTAACCTCCAACGGGAGGCCCACGTGGTCTCCACGTACGGCCTTGCCTTGTCAAACGTCGCACCCGCGGCGTGCCCCTTTCGTCGTCCTTCATAACAGCTATGAAGGGCACAAAAGGGAAAAGAGAGAAGGCAAAGGCGGAGGATCGAGTTAAACTAAATAACTCATCGACGTTTGCTCAAAATTAGCGACAAAAAAAGCGTCTAAACCGCATGTTAAACCGCGTGATCCCAATGCCACTGCAGATGCTGTCACGGATGACAGCATCTACAGCAGCCCTCTTCTCTCCCCCATTTCTCCCTTAAATTCACTCCCCTCCCAGACCTCCCTGGCTTCCTTGTTTGAGGAAGCCTACCCCAACATTTCACCATCTGATTTTCCTTCGATAATCCAAAACCTCACAGTTCTTAACAACACAATTAAAAATCCTATCTCTCATTCTTCTTTTTCTACTCGTAGATCCAGCCCTCAGCCCATGGAAGTAGTACAAGAGGGCATTCTCATCCCCATTGACCACAACCAAAAAATCAACGCCAAGGACAATCAGGCCTCTTCATTTGCTTTAACCACCTCGGCTCCCCCTCAAGGTCCAGACTCCTCCACTGGAGCTACCAGAAAGATCCTTCGTGACTCCTTGCTATCATCGAGGCCTGTGGGGCTTGATAAGCCCACAAAGACATCTAAACCCTCAAGAGCTTTGGAGTCAGCGGAGACTGTTGGAGCTGCTGCTGTCGTTCTTGAGGACGAAAGGACTTTACTCCCCCTCAATCTTGCCACCTCAAACAAATCAGCGAACCCAGCGAACCACCTGTACTCAGCTACACAGGCTCTCCCTGCATTGCAGCAGGTGTCAGTTGCCCAGGCAGAGGCCTTAACCTATGATTGGTCCAATGAGGGACCTTTTGCTCTCTTCATTGAGCCATTACTTGCAGAGGCCTCTAAGTCTTTGACTACCTCTCGACTCCACCCTACCACAGTGGGCAGAGTCATCTCCACCCATTTTCCAGGTAAAATCACATCCATTTCTTCTTCAGGCCTCAACAAAGTCACAGTGGTCACCAGTGACAAGACCACGGCCAACAAGATTCTTCAGAGCCCTATCCTCGCCGAACACAACCTCCGAGCCTCTATACCTTTTCAACGCCCCAATAAACAAGGCACCATCCAGGACGTCCCAGCGGAACTCTCCATCGATGAAATCAAGATCAACCTAGCCTGTAGCCCCTTCCGCCTAGTCAAGGCCGAACGTCTCACCAGGAGAGCCCTCACCGAAGAAGGATCACTAAAACTGATTCCCACTAACTCTATTCTCTTGACCTTCAGTGGGCAAAGCCTCCCCTCCTATGTTTCTCTCTTTTACGTAAAGTATAAGGTTAACATTTTCGTGCCCACTCCTAAAATGTGTTTTAAATGTTTTAGATTTGGCCACATCCAAAATCAGTGTAAAGGCAGGGAACTGTGTCAACGCTGTGGCAAAGCAGCCCATACCTCTCCCGAGGATCTATGCCCCTGCGCTGATACCAGCCCACCTGCATCAACAGCAAGCAACACCATCTACCTAAAGACAGGTCCTGCCCTGAGTGGCAGCTGCAGGAGAAAGTGAAGGCCTTCGCATCTACCCACAACCTCTCTCTGGACGCAGCTTTCAACTACTACGTCATCTCCAACCCTCCGTCGCATTACTCAAGGTCGTAAGCTACTTATAAAAAACGCGCATCTCCCGACGCTAGGACCTCATCTACTTCTCTAGGTCCTCCTGCCTCCTCTTTTCTCCCCCTCCCCACCCCTTCTTTATCCTTCGCTCGCGTTACCAGGGATAACGTCCCTACTTCTGCACCAAACATCACCCAAACCCAAACCGAAGCTCACCCTCAACCAACATCCTCAGTGCACCCCCACACATCCCTTCCCCCTCTTGTCTTCAAACCCCTGTCTCCCCCCCACTCAGGATCCCCCCAACAAGGCGCACAACTCCCTCTAATAGAAAAAATGCCTCCCTTCCTCTTTCAACTCCCACTCTTAATTCACAGTCCTCAGTCTCTTCTCAATTTTCTTTGGTTTTACCCCCTTCTTCTCAACCTAACAACATGCCCTTCTACCTAGTTGATGCACCTCCTCCCTCCCACCAATCTCAGAGACACTTTTCCCTTTCTGCCCCAGAAATTCCTCCCCTATCAACCCCTTGGTCCCCTTACAGACCCTCATCTCACAAATTGCTATCTCTATTGTCCCCCTACTAACCTCCCTCGGCAAATCGGATGAAGCTCGAGCACTCAAACTCGCTGTAGACTCGTTGCCGCCCCTCTCTTCCATCTATGGCTAATTTTTCGCCTAGAAATCTTAACCCTAACCGGAACCTACACCATGACCAGGTGCATACCTCGAACCACAAACTCCTCCGCATTCTCCAATGGAATTGCCGCTTATTCAAACAGCGCAGACCACATCTTCAACTCGTCTCCCATAATTATGATATTATTCTCCTCTCAGAAACCTGGCTCACCCCCCAGAGATAGTGCCTCCCTCAAGGGTTTCACGGGGACGGCGACAGAGGCGGTGGTGTTGCCATCTGCCTCCGGACCTCCATCCCTTTCTCACTAGTTAACATCTATTCTTCCCCCCCATAACCTCGAATGTATTGCTGCCTCCATTAGCACCCTTCAAGGCAATCTACTCCTTATTTCAGATTATCGCTGTCCTTTTGGACAAAATCCTCAACTTCATCTTGGTAACTTCCTCCACTCCATCCGCCCTCATAATGCCATCTTCATAGGGGGTGACTTCAATTGTCACCACCACTCTTAGGGTAGTAGTCACGTTTGCCCCTTGGGCCATTCTCTATTTGATTCCTTTCTTGACAGTGACTTCCTTGTTCTAAACTCAGGCACCCCCACCTTTTTCAACTCTAACAATCCTGATAATTCCTCCTGTCTAGATCTTTCCTTCGTCTCCACAAATCTCTATCCTATCTCGTCATGGTCGGTTAATGAAGATAACTTTTTCTCTGACCACTTCCCTATCCACATCGAAATTGGCTATCCTTTATCACCTCCCCCCCCTCCTCACACAGACCCAACTATAAGAAACTCCCACAGGACTCCTGGCTCAAATTCTCCTCATCTCTAAACTCCCTTTCTCTTCCCAAATTCACCCCTGATGGCCCCCCCATCTCAGCAAGCTCCCAATACGGCTCGCTTACCTCAGCTGTTCTTGACGCCGTACAGACCGCCCGCCCCTCCCCCTCGATGCCTCGTCCGCCCTCCACCCGCAGGCCCAAACCACCAGAGCCACCCTGGTAGAACGGCGAGTGCGCTGAGGCCGAGGATAGGCGGAAAGAGGCAAGGCGGGCGTTTAGGCGAAACCCTAATGCCTTCAAGGATATGCTCAAGGCTGAACGGGCTGCCAAAGAAATCTTCTCAAGGGTCAAAAAAGATTCCTTCAAGGATTTCTGTTCCTCTCTTTTACCCTTTTCCAACCTCTCCACCTTTTGGAATACAGTTAAGCGTTTTCGCCACAGAAATCTCGATCCCCTCAACTCCCCCGCTAATATTGCTAATATTAAAAAACAGCGAGACCTGATCCCTCCATTTGCCCTCCTTCATGTTTCTTTCCCAATTTCCCTGATAATTTTGACCCAGACCCCCCAGCAGACGAAATCTTTAAAAGACCTTTCTCCTTCTCTGAACTTACCATTGCAATCAATAAAGCCCGGGCTAAACCTCGTTCAGCCCCCGGCACTGACTGGATTGACAATTTCCTTATCTCCCACTATCCCCCTAACAGCCAATCTGTCTTTTTAGAAGTTTGCAATAACATCTACTCCACTGGCGACTTCCCCGACTCTTGGAAAGAGTCACTTGTCCCTTTTATCCCCAAAAGTAATACAGGTAAATATCGTGCTATCACCCTTACCCAATCGCTTCTCAAAATCTTTGAAAGATTACTTCATCGCCGCCTCACTTGGTGGCTTGAGCGCTACCAAATCCTTCCTACCCACCAATTCGGCTTTAGGAAGGGTAAATCTTGTCTTGACAATCTCTCCATCCTCTCCTCCTCCATCTATACAAATCTCCTTAAAGGTAACTATACAGCAACTCTCTTTCTGGATATCAAGGGCGCTTTTGACAATGTCAACCCTGGCATCCTCTCTCACATCCTCAAAGATCTAGGCCTTCCCATTAACCTCGTTCGATTCATATACTTCCTCACTTCTAACCGCACTGTCTTTTTTAAAATCTTCGGTGAAACACTTGGTCCTTTCAACTCTCTCCTAGGGCTTCCCAAGGCAATATCCTCAGCCCCACCCTTTACATCATATATACCCTCCTCATCCAAAATCACATTCATCCCGCTTGTAACTACTTAAGCTTCGCCGACGATATTGCTCTCTTTACTTCTCACCCTATAAACTCAGAGTCCCTGCGCACCCTCGAAGATAACCTTCTCTCTCTTTCAACTTACCTTCTCTCCCTAGGTCTCTCGGTTGCCCCTGAAAAAACCAAACTAGTCATCTTTATCAACAAACACGTTGATACCTCTGATCTTTCTATTTCTCTTAACGGCACTATTATCCCCACTTCTTCCTTAGCTAAATTCCTCGGCGTTATATTCGACTCCAAACTAACCTGGTCTCCCCAACTTCGTTCTCTCCCTTCGATCGATCCCGCACGTTAACCTAATTAAATCGCTTTTAACCACCTGGTGGGGCGCTCATCCCTCTTCCTTACTCAATATCTACAAAGCCTTCGTGCTTGGTACTGTTGATTACGGTTCCATTTGCATTTTCCCCAAATATCGCTCCTCTCTCATTCGTCTCGAAGTCTCCCAACGCCGCGCCATTAGAGCCGCCCTTGTTCTTTGCCTTTCTACTCCCACCAGGGTAGTTTATGCGGAGTCCGGTCCGGAGTTCCGGAGAAAAAACTAGCCTCTAAATTCATTATTAAATCCCTCTCCATTGCTTAAAACCCCACGTTATTACACCTAGACTCCCTCCTCAACACCCTTAACGATAAGGATTGTCTCAACCTCTTCAACCTCCCTATCCTCAGAGACATAAGTCATAACCCTTTATTCAAGAGACATAAGTCCTCCCTCTTCTCATCTCCTGTCCTTCAATGTTACACCTATTCCCTAGAATCTCAAGAATTTATCCCTAATATCAAGCTTAACCTGGGCCGCAAGGTCCAGGCCAGCAACTCCCCGTCTTCATCTTTCACTGACCTTTTCGACCACCTCCTCTCCTCTTCCACTTCCTTTTATACAGACGGTTCTAAGGGCCCAGACGGCACATACGTGGGTCTGGCCCTCTTCTGCCCAAATCTCAATATTAAACTCCAATTCCGCATCCCCTCGCGTGCTTCCATTTTCCAAGCCGAAGCTCTGGCAATTCAACTCACCCTCAAACAAATTGCAGAGCTCCGTCTTCCTGAAACCTCTATCTTCACAGATTCTCTAAGCGTCCTTCAATCTACCAGTAACCACTTTGACCTCATCACCTCCCCTGTAACGGCTATTTTTAAAATAAAAAAAACTTTGGCTAGAGCTCGACTCATCTGGCTCTAAAATCATCTTAGCATGGATCCCTAGCCACAGGGGTATCCCTAGCAATGAGACAGTAGATGCCCTTGCCAGGGAGGCCCCTATGATCGGCCTCCTAATTAACCTCCCCCTCCCCTACTCTAATTTTTACCCTTTCATTAATAATCTCGCTCTTTCAAAATTTAAACAGTTTCTCCTGCACCACAAGGTCTCTACAGGTATATCGTATTTCTCCTTTTGCTTCTCCCCCTCTCTCCGTCTATGGTTCCATAAACTGTGCCTTGAACGTAAAGAAATTACCAACATCTCCCGTATGAGGAGCAACCACTATAGCCTCGCCTTTAGCCTCTTCAGAAAAAACCTCGTGGAATCCCCTTTTTGCCCCTCTTGCCTAGAAGAGGAAAACCTAAACCACGTTTTCTGGTCCTGCCCACGATTCGAAACTCAACGCGCCTTCCTCCTATCAAAACTCGCATCTCTTAAACACTCTCCCCCCCCCCCTTTGCAATTATTCCTTTCATCTACGACCCTTCACCTAACATCATTGCCATCCTACTAGAATTCCTAGCCGACTGTAAACTCGACATTTAACTTATTTCTATCTCCATCTCTACTGATACTAACCCACTTTCCCATGCAACCCCCTTCCTGTTACTAAAACTGGATTAGACTGCTCCCCTTTTCTTTCTTTTTATGATTCCAGACAGACCGGACAACCCAACTTGAATTCCCCGCCTACTAGTACCCTATTGAAAAATCTTACGTAAGATCTTACGTAAGTTCTTACGTAAGTTTTTACGTAAGATCTTACGTGAGATCTTATGCCAAAATCTGATCTGAAATTTTTTTATTTATAAAGGACTAAATACCGTGCAAAATGAGGATAAACTTGTTATTAAAGAATTTTTTTTCGATGGGACTTAGAATTTTTTCAGATGTGTAGCAAAATTTTTAAGTTCCGCATCTGAAAAAATTCTAAGTCCCATCGAAAAAAAATTCTTTAATAACAAGTTTATCCTCATTTTGCACGGTATTTAGTCCTTTATAAATAAAAAAATTTCAGATCAGATTTTGGCATAAGATCTCACGTAAGATCTTACGTAAAAACTTACGTAAGAACTTACGTAAGATCTTACGTAAGATTTTTCAATAGGGTAGTACTTCATTCTACCGTTGATGGCCGTACGCGCTGCGGTACCAGCAAAGAAAGAAAGAAAAAGAAGAAGAAATATTCTTATTGAAGTAATAGATATATGTTGGTTAGCTCTCGGTTGTCTCATGAGTCGCGAGTCGGGCGACTCGGTCCGCCATCGTCTGCTCGCCAGCTGTATGCGCCGGCGGCCCAGGGGGGCATGTATCGATGGGAGGTTATAATCCTCCTTTATTTTAGTAAACATCGTTGACATTTGTCAAAAAAATTGTTAAGAAAGTCATGGGAGAAAGATGACTCTCCTCTTACTGCCTTACTTGATAAGGCTCCCACATTCTTACTTTGTCCTCCAGCAGACTTGAGTATAGAAGCAGTTCGATCATTGCGGGAAGAAGATAGTAGTTTAAGCAGGTATTTGTTACAGTTCCCAAAGTAAACTAGCCGTTATTATTATAGAGAAAATATATTTTATTCATTTAAGGTCAGCGGTACTTAGAGGTGAATTGGGGGTAAAAACTGGAATAGTTCAAGGTTCAATCAACTTTGCAGTTAAACATCTTGTGTCAACTAAGGGCTGGTAGCAGTAGCAGCACGACGAAGACGGCGTCAGATAAAATATCAGATAAAATATCTGATATAAACTACCAGCTATGCAATATTTTAAAGTATTTTTTTAAGAACGTTGAAGATTGAAGCTGACAATAATACACCAGTTACACAATCAGAGAAAGAAAGTAAGGAAACTCAACCTTTGGTTGCAAATCAAGAACAAATTCCATGTACGACAGAGGCAAATGAAAATCCTCAAGGATTCGGACTCATTTTTCCATCAAATAAGAATGAATGTGAAGAAAGTGATAAATCAGAATGCATTACTACATGAATATAGGATATCTAGCAATGGTATGAATAAAAATATTAATTGTAATTTTATTTTAATTATTTAAAATATAAGTTATTTTTTTAAAAGCACAAAATTCAATGAAACTTTTATTTCGGATCAAAGGTTACTTCTCGTTTTTAAAAATTATCATCCAGGAAAGACGTTGAATCGTTTGTATATAAAAAATCTTGTAAAGCAAGTCGAAGAATTTGATTTACATTTTATTTATCGACGATACGTATTACCAAGTTCCAAAGAAAATGATTCAGAGTAAGCATTTTTTAACTGAATAGTTGTTTTTGAGAAATATACATTTAAATTAATAATATATTTTATGTTTCAGCTATAATGTTCGCTTCATGCAAGAAGGAAGAATGAAAGGACAAGCTTTTATTACTTTGCCAAATGACGCTCAAGCTCAGTTAGCATTGGAGGAAACAAATGGGTACATTTAAAAAGACAAACCAATGGTGGTACAGCTTGCAAAAGTTACAAAACCTACATAACTTTATTCATAAATGAAAACCTTGTAAAATGTTTCACAATGCAGTGTAAATAATATGTACATATTTATAGTTTTTTTATACAAATAACAAATTTAATTTAACACCTTTAACTTGTATATTAGGAAAAACAAGACTTACTTTTTTATTTTAAAATAATATGAGTCAACTTCAGCATTTTAAAATAATAAAATACAAAATAAAAAAACACAATTAGAATTATATTTGTTCGTTAATTTCAAATATCCCTTCTGTTTTAACTGAAACATCTGCAAACTCAATTTCTTTCTTTATAGTATTAATCTGAGGTTCTAGCCACCTTTCCAATGCATTTCTAGCTTCTGTGCATTCTAGACATCGAGTTGCCTTTATCAGAATTATTTTACAATCTTTCTGACGCCAATATTGACAACAATCTTTATAAATATATTACTGTTTTGCACTAAATTTAAGTCGGATCCAAGACCTACACATACTTGCATTTTATCAAAAATATGTAAAATGCTAAGTAGCTTTTTAGTGTTATCTAATGTTTTCGGTAGAATTGTTCTCTTTGTTTCTATAGGAAGGGAAGGATATAAAATATCTGATATAAACTAACAGCTATGCAATATTTTAAAGTATTTTTTTAAGAGCGTAATCAATAAAGTAATGCTCAAGAAATTTAATACACTACAAACTAATAAAGAAGATCATGAAAACAAACTTATAATTGAAAAATGGATAAAGCGCAATACTTTTAATAATGTTGTAATTGGAAAGGCAATTATTTACAGCTAGAAATTACTATTTATTTCAATCAATCTTAATCATTTTACTATCTGTAGGGAGTTGAAAAATGCAATAGTTCACAAAGTATACAATATTACAAAATGTAATGTATTTTTATTTCATCAGGTAGAATATCTAGTCTTTATCGTGTACATAAAATATCATTGCTAATGGAATTTTTTTTTGTTTGACTTAATAAATTCAATTGTTTTAACAGAACTGTTGCGTTTCTGCCATGATCTATCTAAAGAACGACAAAAGGCAATATAATATGTCTGCGACATTTTGTTTAAAGATACTAAATAGCTGATAACCCCTACCAAAAAATAGCTTTTATTTTTTATTGTTATATGCTCTTGTATTTCATGAATACTCATTAAAATATTTTTATCTTCAAAATCTAATGCTATATAATTTCCAGCTTCGTAGCTTGCAGTACTTGTTTTGTTTTTACATGTAGAGCAAAAATATAGCTTATTTTAAGTTATCACTGAATTTAACAATTTTTCTAAATTCATTATGTTTTCAGATGTAATATTTATTATTGATGAAATTGTGCAATACTGAAACGTTTCATTATCACATAAAGTCTTATTTTTGCATGATCTTTTTTCTATAATGCTTTCATTGTTGTTCATTAGTTTTGCAAGAAATGTACCAATGCTGTCTTGGCATGATATAACATTATCTTTACTTACTTGAGCAAATTTAAAATGTCAAGTAAATATATTAAGTGAAGTTAAAGAATGTGTTCATTTTTATGAAAGCAGTGATGCAAGCAGTGAAAAAGCAGAAGAAAATACCAATGAAATTGATTCGAATGAAGATATAAGTGATGAAAATTATGAAAATGATTATTTTATAAAAAATTCTTGCAAATGCAAAAGTTTAGAATTTAACATAATTTTGGATCACAAAGAGTTTAATTGTATTGTGACGTTTGCAGTTTTTGTGCTCTACAAACGTCTTTATTACTTTTATTATTATTATTATTTTGTTGTATTCTTGAAATTTTGAGCGGCAAATGCGAAGATTCAATTTTTGTGGATTCTTGCTACATTAAACCATAAAAATGGACCCGAGAACTGGCTTTTTATTCTTTTTATTATTTTTATGTATATATTGGATTTATTTAAATTGAGAGGATACTATGGACTCGCTTAAATTTATAGCAATTCCTTTTCGTAGGTTAGGGAAATGAATGTAGCTAAATATCTTCCAAAATCTTCGTTAAATTGAATTATGTTTATTATGTCAGGGAAAACTGCAGCAGTTTAAGCAGCAATTCCCTTTCAAATAAATCTAAATTCTTTCCTCTAAAATTCTAAAGCAGGAAAACTGCGGAATTCTGAGAGAAAACTCGAAAATTTCAGAATAAATATTAAGCAGGAAAGGGGGAATCAAAATGCAGAAACCAAGCCTTTTGGCTTTTTGAAATACTCAGATGTGCAGAAAATTAGCTCATAAGAGTATTACGGAGAGGAACATTAATTTGTTAAAATAAATAGATTTAATACCATTAAATCTATTTAAGTAGAGTGGAGAGAGAGAGTATTTTATTTTTATGTATATATATATATATATATGTATGAAAAATAGCAGATGTAGGGAGAAAAATAGGAAAAAATACGGGGCGCAGTAAATGAGCGCTATATGTATTTTCCTATTTAAAGGAGAGGAAATGGAGTTACCCTAAGGAACTCCTAGGAAAAGGTTGAAAGAAAAACGAAAAGGAAAGTGCAAATTGCAGCACCTTTCGCTTTAAGTTAGTTAAGGTTTCGTTGACAATGCGCAGTAACAAAGCACAAATGTCGAAAAGGAGACAGAGTAGTGTGAGCCCTGTTGAAAACAACCGATAAAACCAGATAAAAATTTCAGGAGTTTTATTGTACCAAAATTACTAACAGATAAAAATTGTATAGTGTTTTATCAGTTATTAGTTACTTTATATTTACTTTAATTATTTTATAAGTAATTTACAATAGAGAAAATAAGTTTCATCCTCAACAAGAATTTTATGATATTTTACCTACAGAAAATTAATGAAACTTTATCTGCCTAAAGATCTTAAAATATTTTAAAATTTATAACTTATCGTATTTTACTGGTATTTGTAAACATCTTATAATAAACTGATTTTATCTGAATTTATTTGGTAAATTTAATTAAGTATTTATAGTATGCAATAAGAATTATCAAATACGAAACTGAATTAAATTATTGTTATTTTACTATTAAGTAAGTATCAAATTTTATTCAAAAAGAACTATACAAAGTAAATAAATTTTGCTGATTTCTTTTGTAAAATAATTAAGAAATTTATAGGAAATTCTGGGTGCAAAAACCTAATAAATTCTTATTAAACCAAAATTCTATCGTTTTTTATAAAAAATTACAGGTGCAAATACCTAATAAATTCTTATTAATTTAAGTAGTTTAATCATGTTCTATCAGGCATTCCTAGTACTAACGCATAATAAATACATATTACTTTTTGCAACTTCTTAATAAATTTTAAATTTGTAGACCGAAAGCAAAGATATATATCCTCGTCTATAAACTTTTTTTTATAAATATAAGATTATATTAATTTATTATTTGGAAATAATTTATATATATGTGCGCATTTTCGTGCATCAATTGTTTCGATATGTTCATATCATTTTGTAGGCAGGTCACGACAGTTGCAACACGCATATATATAACCTTCAGTTTATAATTATAACGCATCGGTAAGTCTTTTAACTTTTCATTTATTTAAATTATTAAAACTGTTTTTTTTCCAAGTATAATTTTTCGTTTTATTCTGAGTAATATTCCTTTTCTTAGATTATTTCATAAGCTAAGGGTAACCGTAACAAGCATTACGTTATTAGCGTAAAATGTCATGCTTTTATTTCATGCAGTTCAAGTAGTCGAAACATAATGATCGGTCAGACGTGAAATGGTATGATTGCAGTATGCTATACACTGATGCTACAAAAACCCATTGATAGAGTTTTCCCATAGATTGAGGTTGCTCTCATTAATTATCTTAAGCGCTAAGCTATGTTGTACGCACTGTCTAATATTACATTATTAATGTATATTTTAACGTATCCTTAGATTAATTATACTTGGAAAAGTTGAGGAAAATACATATTTGAAAATATACCCACAATTTAAAACTTTCGTAATACTTGTTTGTAATTTCTTAGTGAATCTGCATAAAATCAGAATTCCTGATAAAGAAAAATTATTAAATGCACCAATCCAATGGTTAAAAAAGATAATATCTGATAGAAATTAAAAAATAAACCATTAATCATTTTTTGTATAAATATCTTTATAAAGCCGTATAAAATACAAAAATCTAGAATTTCGTATAAAAACCAATTATTAAATGCACCGTTTCTACAATAATATCCAATAGACATTGAAAAATAAACATTCAATGCTTATTTATAATGTTTGTATTAAATAGCATAAAATAAAAAAATCTAAAATTCCGAGAAATTCCGTATAAAAACCAATTATCAAATCCACAGTCTCTATAGTTAAATACAATAATATCCAAATATGTAATAATTATTTGCAATATCTTTATAAAACCGTATAAAATATTAACACCATCCAGCCAATTAAATGTAGCTCGTGTAAAACCTAATAAAACTATACCCCTTTTACGATATAGTTACATTTTATTCGGAAAACCTGATAGACACTAATAAACTTTGTACGTTTATGGTGTTCTATTATTAACTGTTTTATGAATATTTGCTAAAACTATACAATCCTATTAATCCTTATTAAACATTTATAAGAAATCAGCGATAAAACAAATTAAAATTTTTTATTTTATTGTTTCGTATCCAAAATTCCGGGTGCAAATACACATCACTAACCATATAGATATTTTTTTTTATTATATTTTATTGGTTGTTTTCAACAGGGAGAGGGAAAAAGGGAGCGAGTTGCCCTAAGGAACTCTAAGAAAATTCAAAGTTTTGTTAGTTGTAAATGTAATTTTAGTTTATTTAACAAAAAGTAATAATAAACTAAAATTTGTACAAAATAAAGAATATTTACGTCTAAAAAAAAAATCTCCGGTACAGCGGCTCCACAGAAGGGACGGGGCAGCGATGCGGCCACTGTCTGAACGGCGAGGTGATGATGCCCTAGGGTGTCACCTCGTAGACGGGAAATCGGCCTTTGCAGAAGATCTGAGCAGGAACTACTGCTTGGAGCAAAAGAGAGGCTCAAGATGCAGAGAAAGCTGCAGAGTGACTGAGGACCAAACTTCAGCATTTGCTGTGAGGCCCGCCCTTATATACTCTAGGGCTTTCCTCCTCTTGTGGGTCTTAGGTGGGGAGAAAAGCTTGGCTTCGCTTGGGAAGCGGGGCTGTTTGTTTTGTTATTTTCTTATATTTTAGATTAATAATGTTCTGCATTTGCCGATTTCCCGTTTCACATGTATTCTTATTACTATTTTAAATTTTTACAACGAATTACAAAAAGATTATCAATTTATTTCTATGGTTATTAAAACAATATTCTTTCTATTATTTTAGTTTATTAAATTGTTTAAAATTGGAAATGAAAATTTACGTTACTGTTGTTTATTTTTGTAAGTTCCTTTATTGTTTATAAATGTGATAGAAATGTTGTTTATTAAAGAAGATAAAGTTTGGAAAATTGTTTTGATTCCCTTTTAAAATTTATAATATAAAGAATAAAATTGAGTATAGATATATATGTACGTATTAACAATATAGGCGCTTGATTATTTGTAAAAATTAATACTTAGTGTGTTTAATATTACAAGGTAAATTGAGGAAGGTTGGAGAAAGTTTCTGCCAACGGGGAATTCTAAAGGAAATTTTTTTTTGCTTGCACGTGGTCAGTTCAAAAGGGCTAGTCCAGCGCGGGAGTTGCGAGTCGTTAAATTTTTTTCGCTTCCTGTCCCTTTTGTCGCGTTCGTGGCTTGGGAAAGCATAACGTACTTTCTGACTTTCTCTTACTTAGAATTTTATTTAGAAATTTTCCTTATTATCTAGTACAGATGTTCGAATGCGCGTTCGTAGTAGCCGCGCATTTACATGTATGTGTTTGTGTATTTGTGAGGTGTAGCTTTGAGGTAGAGCAGAAAAGAAAGAAATTAAAATAAATCTGGGAGAGTCATTACAGTATAAAGCCAATTGAAATAGCGTACAAAGATAATTCAAAACGTGATCGATTACAGTATGGGTGATTCAATTTGATAGCAAAAAAGATATACCCTATTGAAAAATCTTACGTAAGATCTTACGTAAGTTCTTACGTAAGTTCTTACGTAAGATCTTACGTGAGATCTTATGCCAAAATCTGATCTAAAATTTTTTTATTTATAAAGGACTAAATACCGTGCAAAATGAGGATAAACTTGTTATTAAAGAATTTTTTTTCGATGGGACTTAGAATTTTTTCAGATGCGGAACTTAAAAATTTTGCTACACATCTGAAAAAATTCTAAGTCCCATTGAAAAAAAATTCTTTAATAACAAGTTTATCCTCATTTTGCACGGTATTTAGTCCTTTATAAATAAAAAAATTTCAGATCAGATTTTGGCATAAGATCTCACGTAAGATCTTACGTAATATTTTTCAATAGGGTATAAAACTGTGCAATTGCCATGTGCACATGCTTTTAAAAAACAACACGTTTACAAACAAAGTGAATATCCATTTTTCGATTTTTATAGATTTTGTAAAGAGTGTAAAACTTATATTTATGGTAAATGTGACAAAAAATATATGGATAATCATGAAAATATTGTTATTGAAATGAAAACTTTTGATACAACTAATATTCCACACAAGAAAAAAAGACATATTTGTCTGGATAACAAAGAACAAAAGCATTAAAACGATTAAAATAAGTACATGAAGTACGGAAGTTGTGAGCCTCCACATTTGCAAAACACTCCAACTTTAAGAAAAGCTAGACAACATGCCGTAGAGAAAGCTCTAAAAATTGAAGGACCAAAAAATGTATTAAAATCGTTGAAATATTATAAAATGCACATTACCGACACAATTCACCATATTCAAGAATATCCATTTATTGTTAAATATTGGACTAAAGAGCAAATATTGTTATGGAAAGACATGAAAAGCAGTGGAAGGATGTATGCGTCTATTGATGCTTCTGGTAGTTTTTGTAAATTAATTGTCACAGATTATCATAAAACAAGCCACATATTTTTTTATGTAATAGTAGTATCTGTCAACAATAAAATTGTTCCTCTTCTACAGATGTTATCTGAAAAGCATGACACAAATACAATTAAATTATGGCTTCTTGATGGAAAGCACGCTGGGGCTCCTATTCCAGATGAAGTTACCACAGATGGTTCATTAGCATTATTAAATGCTGTAACATTGGCATATAATATGTGCACTTACAAAGAATATTTAAATATATGCTATATGCATTTATGCGATAAAAAAGTTCAGTTAAAAAAATGTTTTGTTCACCTTTATAGAGGACATACACTAAAAGCTGCTTGTCGATGGAATTGCTTTAATAAGAAAGATTGTGTAGTTAAAGATTTTTACATTCGATGCATTGGTTACTGCATAGAAATAAACAATATTTATTTACTGAAGGATGTATTACTAGCAATATTCATAATCTCAATTAGTACTTCTATATCAGCTGGCTCAGAATGTGAAAACCATTATCTTTGGATGATCGAGAAATTAAAAACATTCAATAGAGATTTATATACAGAAATTAAAAAACCTGAAGAAGCTGATTTAAAATATTAAATTATAAAGATGAAACTGAATACAATGAAGTTGTTAGCAATAATAATTTGACAAATTTTATAGAAAGTATTTTCAAGAAAGTTGAAACTTTAGCTGATAAAAAACAAGATTTACAATCAATGCCTAATAAGTTTTTTTGTTCTAGCATAAAACGTAATATTTTTTATCTTTTGGCACAATTCCCTTCATGGACGAATATTATGCAGAAATCTCACAAGTCGCCAATTGATAAAGCAGTTTCAGCCAGATCTGAAGCATATTTTAAAGATTTGAAAAATCTTGATTTTTAAATCTTCCTATTAGTGCAAATAAGTATTTAATTTCAAATTTAAATGTTATTCAATCTCGAGTAACATTAGCTAAAGCTTTCCTTTTAAATAAACAAAATTTAATTAATGGAAATATAAATATTAAAAAACAGAAAAACGAAACAGTTAATGAACAACATGCAGATATTAAGAATGCTTCTAAGAAAAAAATTGCAAAACTGTTTCCACAAAATTCGGAATACCTCAGTGAATTTGAAAACAAAGCAAATCAAGTATCAAGAACTTTGATTCAAAACGGAAATATAACTATCACAGTCATGCTAGACAATAAAATAATGTATTTCCTTAACACATGTCTGTTTGACTCATTATTTGAAATTATTACATTTGCTTACATAAATTCTTTAAAATTTAAACAGTATGTAGATTCTAAACAAACAGTGCTTTTCTTTAAAACAGTTTCGGAGTACGTTAATAATAACTACACTAAACAAGTGATTTATTAAAACAGAGCATTACTACTATATCCGATAGGATTAAAACAAGATAATATAGTTAGATGTGAATCTAATGTATCAGATCTTTTAATCAATTTATTTAGTTTCAGTAATACTTTTTTCATAGACAGAAAAATCACGTGTAAATCTTGTTCTTATGAACGATTTGATAAATATCACACTGCTATAATTCCAATAAAGGAATTTTAAAATATTGCAAGAAGTTATAACAAATCACTTCGAAATCGGAAATGAAACATGCAGAATTTGTAAGAAAAATAAGATAAAATAAGCTTTATAATTTACTCGCAATTACAACTGAGTACATGTTTTTATCGTACACTATTCCCAATGCCAATCAATTACCTTTAACTTCAATAAGATACATGCCCCCCTGGGCCGCCGGCGCATACAGCTGGCGAGCAGACGATGGCGGACCGAGTCGCCCGACTCGCGACTCATGAGCATAGACCTCATGAGTCAACCGAGAGCTAACCAACATATATCTATTATTTCAATAAGAATATTTGCAATGCCAGGAATTGGAACGATTGCGCGGCACTGCCAGAGCCCAGCGCGTCATGCGACTTACGCAATGCGCATGCGCAAGGTACTAACTTGTCTAAAATATTTATTTTATTTTTTAAAATTATTTTTTATAATTATATAATGAACAGACTTACTATAAATGATTTACGAAGAACGAGCAATCGTTTGGCCTACTCGAAATCTTTCAAATGTTAATATTTTTTAAGTTATTCGAATTTCAAAATCACTTGGCACACAAAAGTTTTTATTTAAAAATAAAAAAACTAAAAGACGCGGAATTGTTTTAATTATCAATTCTGAAGGAGCAAAAGATGCGGAATTTTTTGGTATAAACGGTTATATAAAATTTTTCAATTGTGTGCCCAGTTCACGAAGCTCATATCTATCCGTCTTCCGCGCGTCGGCATAGCCTAACCTAAGCCGCGCTCGCGGCCGCTCACGCCAGCTCGCGACGACGCGGCTTAGGTTATGTAAAATTTGAATTAGAATATTGTTTTGGCAGATTAGTGAGTTAAATTTGGGATTCAACCATATTCAATTTTAAGAATAAACAATAATTTTATAGTTAACTTTTAAATTCAATTTTTGTTTCTTTAAAAATGATAATTACAGTCTTTATTTCAGTTATGTGGTGCTAACAGCTCAGCAAAATTTCCAATAAAATCTTTTAAAATCATAATTACAACTTTTCTCTTTTAAAAAAGTGATGGCTTTTTTTGTAAAGTTTATAGTGCGTAATTCTGATTAGAGCAACACGATTGATAAACTGATATTTATTTTAAGTCCGTTGTACGAATACGCATTTGCAAATTTCTTTACAAAATGGAATATGTAAAAATGAAACTATTCTTTTCCGATATATGACTCAAAAATTAAATAGAGTCAATTATATTTTTGAATAATCCAATTATATTACTCTATTGATTTAATTATATTGTTAAAACAATGTTGGAAAATAATTTGCACATCGTCTATAGGTAAAAAAGGGATAAAATGAAACGCAACTCTACTTATGTATTATCATAAGTTTCTTCATTTAATACAAAACAGATTATTAATAATACATAAGTGCTCGTACATAAAGGAATAATTATGAGCAGCAAAGTCTACTTTAATGGGTCAGGCCGCGAGAGCACCAGCGAGACAGGCATCAGTGCTTTTTTTTTAATGGTTGCCCCGCCCGACACTGTGGTGCTATCCATGTTGGTACCCCTCCGTAGACCATTCTAAACATGTTATTTAGTTTAATTGACTAAACTATTTTTTAAAAATAATTATATTAAACTCTTATATAAAATAACTAAAATGATACGTTTAGAATAATCGCTGAAAAAAAGAAAATATTAGTGAACAGAAAAAGTATAAAAACATATTCCTATCCTTTATTTAAGATTCTTCCTCTTGTTCTTCCATTTCGTCCTTGCTGTGGTTGGTATCCTCGCTCTCAACAAAATCGTCTTCGTTGAGGTGCTGCCATTGTTGCGGTTCTTCTTGGTGGTGTTGAGGGTGGTGTTGTTGGTACTGTTGCTGGAGTTGTTGCTGCGGCGGTTACAGGTACTTTTGTTAATGTTGTTGCTGATGAGGTTGCATTGACGGTTTCTTTTGAGCAGATTGTGCGGCTGCTGAGTTATTTCTCCTGACTGAAACAAATACAAAATATTGTCTATTAGGCTTGATGCGCAAAGATAAATTTTTTTATGTGGAAAAAATATTAATTACGTTATGGTTAAAGCAATCATAAATAAACTTTTCTTACAAAATATAGCAAAACGTTGATAATTAATTTGACTTAAATAAGTGAAATATGAACCACAGTTACTAACCTTTGTTCCCCAAGCGTCTCCGTTTTGGCTGTATTTCCATGTCCTGCTGTATACTTCGTAAACGCTGTTTAAGCCTTTTAATGGCTTTATTCATGACGTTATCGAATTCCTGCTCGTTATTTCAGGAATCCAAAAATAAAATGCAAATTTTTTAATACAAGCAAAATCCAGCGTTCTTCGCGCGCTCAATGTTCTCTTTACGCTGTTTTTTTTCTAACCTGTACTTCTAAATAATACATTCTGATTTTTTAGTTAAAATAATATCATAGCGATATTTAATTTTTCAACAAATTTAATTAATAAAAACTACAGTTAAAAGGGTGTAATAATATACTTATTTCATTAAACTGTTTAATGGAAAATTCAAATCTTTAAGAATTGAACTTTGGCGTCAAAAGAAAATGCTTTCTAAATTTTTCGACCAATTTCATTTATGAATTACTTAAGGGGGCCAGCCTGGGTTAAATTGAAAAAAATACACTTTCCAGTATAATAGGTATAACAATTGTATTCATCACTTTTGATTGCTGGAACTTTTTACACTTTAACTACTCGCACAATTTAAGCTATTTATTCATTATTAAGATTCAAACAATGTTTTTTACCTCTAGTATTGTTCCATCAAAAACATTTAAAATTTTTATTTATTTGTCCACTTGTCATAGCTTTTTTCTCAATAAAGTAACTTATATGTCACCGGACCAGTTTTAAAATACTCTTCATTACCTGCACTTCAGATGTATCGGATCACTTTTCTGAAAAAATTACATAAAAGATTATTGTAGACACTTTTTCGTGCAAAATATTAGGCAATTACTAATATTTTGCACGAAAAATATTCACTGCTAAATAGCATTCGCCTTGTCTATTCTGCAGAATATATTTCACAATGCAAATTCTACAATCAATAAGGCTAACAGTATTATTTTTTCATTGAAGGAAGAGAGACAATGATTTGAGTTTAAGTCTAAGGAATTATGTATAATTTTCAAAGTCTAGAGAAACTGGTCCTCTTTCGTGTCTGCCTGATAACCTCAAATCATTGTCTGAGTACTTACCACGGTAACATTTCATAAATATTCTTTCAGCAGTCCTATTAGCAATTTGCTTAAGATGTTGGTTGTTTTTGTGACATATTTTACGGAACAACTTCATATTATTCTCATATGGAAATGCGGAATAGGAATCTAAAGGGCCAAAATTTCTCACGTCTTCAATAAGGTGCTGTAAGCCATGAGTAACGAAACTCAAAAATTCAGAACCATAAACGCATTCTACATTTTTCACAAAAATTTAATGCAATCTTCTGCTATATTTATTTCCATTTGAGAAGGAGAAGGATGAACGTAAATTCTCATAGCTATATGAAGAAGTAGAAAGTGCGAGTAAACTGCAGAATTTACTACGCCATTGAATGCCGCAGGAGCACAATACAATAGAATTTGTCGCAGTTCCGTAGCTTTAAATTTATTGTGTTTAGAAATACGGTATGGTTTGCGAGCAAAATCATTTGGACAAAAATCTAAAATCTGAATAAATCTGTCAGTCAGAATGTCTACAACATTTTTTGAAAGTTTGGCAGAAGAAGCATATTTTCCTTCTATTATGGCAAAAAATATTTTATTCATAACTCTTAAACAAACAAGATGCATATAGTCAAATACGGCTCAGGTAACTAAACCAATTTTTAGGCGATCTAGAGGACCTTCCCATCCGTGTGATACGATCCATCTATTTTTAGAGCATACTCTGCATCTGTACGCGAACGTTGATTTATGTCTCTATACACTATAACCCTACTAGCTCTATTGTAAGTTCCTGTTACCCAGCAGCAAGAACATGGTACAAACGAGATGTGCCCAAAACGTCCTAATATAAATGATCGGACAGGTGCATCAGCAATAAAACACCTGATTTCCACATACACTGAGAAAAAAATTCAGTTGGATCAAAAGATCCTGCCTATAAATGCGAGCAACAGTATACTCTGTCAATTTGACAAATTTTGATTTTGAATTGAACAGCTTCGTTATGTTAAATTAAAACCTTATGATGTTGATTCAACGCCCCATACCGTTGATTCAAAGTACTTGTAATTGTAGTTTAGAATATATTTCACTTAAATTAACCATTCTATACATATAATTTAACCGAATTTCCGAATCTTGATAAAAAAAGAAATTAAAACTTTTTTTATTCTCAGAACCTTAACGCCTTTTATTTCTGCCGCTGTATTCTAACTGCAACTTATTTGCTGGAAACTGAATGTAATTTATGAAGGTTTCTTAAACAACTGCACATTTAAGCGGGAACACATTCGATGTTTTTTCACATTAATATTATATGTCGGTATCACACACACACTTTCTCGCAAGGACGCTTACAATAAATCTAAATTACGCATCGCAGTTATATGTAGTCGTACGCATAGTTACATATGTACGTTTGAATTATTTTCTTCTTATATACTAACGATCATGAATGCTGGTCGCTTGCGGGTACAGAAAAAAAAACAGTCGCCTTCTAGCGGTTTATAGACGAATTATCACTTTGCGGCTCCGAAGAAAACTGCAAGGCCTAGAAGCCGGTATTAGGAATACTGGCTGGCTAGCCTCATCGGCGTGCGTCGAAACGTGGTTATAAAGACCTACCGTAGACTTAGGCGCATACTCCAAGTAAAACAGCACACTACGCGACAGCGAAGGCACGAGAGGCCCACGTGATTGGAAAAAGGGAGGGAAGCGCGATTTGGCCAAGCGATCGACGAGCTCATCTCTCACTCAGAAATTCTGTTAATTGAAAAGTTATTGTCTGTCATTTGATGTATTAAACAATTCATTCAACAATAAAATAACTTTCAAATTAACTTACTCAAATTCTTGTAATTTCAAAAATTATACTTTCATTTTAACAAAAATCTTATGTTTCATTAGAGTGAATGTTGAATCGATAGTCGCGCTTTCAAAACAGCGGTCGCGCCTTCAAAACAACAGTATATGCCACTGTTCATCGTTCATGGCGCTGAGTCTGTTGAATCAACAGAATATTCTTATGTTTCAACTAGATTTTTTTCTCAGTGTATATTTTATTTCCCATAAAATTAATGCCTCCTTTGGTTTTGATTGATAGCCAATCATCAACAAAAGGTTTCATTAATTCTATAGCACTTATAGGTTTAGAAGAACCTTTCCAAATACCGACTACCTTAGGCTTACTTTCAAAAAAGTTTGTAATTCTAATTTGGATAGGCCAAATAATAATATTTGAAAATCGATCGATAGAGGCCTCGTCCGTGCTGAAATCTATTTTCAATATGTTGGGGATGCTTTCAGAGGATATCAAATGAAGAATAGCTATAATAGCTTTCTCTATGCCTAGGTGAAGATATTCGCCACCCGCAAAGAAATGAGTGGTCTGGGTCATTGCAGTACGGTGTGTACCTAAAATTGTACGCGGGTCTTTATGAAGCGTCGAAAAACTAGGATGAATTTTTAAAACGTTCAAAATCGCTTTCATCTACGTTTGATTCATATTCGTATCTTTAAACGCATTAGCAAGAAGATCTTCAAAATAATGTACAGAAATTGGCTAAGAATTATCATTGAAATCTGAAACGGTTTCCACGGACCTATTGGAAGCATTGTTAGAAAAATCGTTACAGGAATAGTAAATGGCAAATTCATCAGATAAAAAAGTATTTTGTTGCACTTCTGCAACATTCCTGTTAACTTTTACCCGGTTTACACCGGGTAGAGAGATAAAATCAAAGATTTTATGGCATATTGGCCTTTTGTGATCTGATAGATAATTATCGAGCTATTCCAAATTCAAAATTACGAAGATTGCCCAAACAGCACTTAGCCAAGCACCAGGGGTGAGCTAAAAAGCCTTTGGTTTTTTCTCTATACTCGGTGTGTGAAGGTCCGCAAATATTTTTCAAATATTTTCTGGTAAATAGATCCAATTAGTTTGTTAAAGCAAAGCATAGTAATAATAATAATAATAACTTGAACATCATCTACAGGTAAAAAAGGGGAAATAAATATATTATTTCCTAGAAATCGACGCAAAATTTCAATTGATTTACTTATACCGCTTAAGTAAAGATGTAAACTAATTTTTTACGTCGTGCCTAGGCCAATCACTGGGAAAATGAAACAATATTTTTTGGTAATCGGCTCAAAAGAAATTAAAAACAATTATTTTATTAAAGCCAAGCTGGACAATAATTTATACGTCGTCTATGGGGGGAAAGGAGGAAAATGTAATTATTATTTCCTGGAGATCGACTTAAAATTGAAATTGATTTACTTATATCGCTTAACCCATTTCGTACCAAATGTCCTAAATTTTTTTTGAACTTTCAATGCTCTTACTTTATATATAATCGGACTAAAAAAAATTGAAAAGTACCTTTCTTACAAAAAGTTATAACCATATTTTCAAAAAATAATCCAAAATTATAAGTATTTTTTTCAAAAATGTTAAATTTTGAAAACGAAAAAGCAGAGCCTGATCATCGCAAATGCAATAAATCGTGGAATTTTGATATGCTCTTTAAAATCACGTTGGATTTTTTTGAAAATTCAAGATGGCGGAATCAATATGGCATCCTAAATACAGGGAAAGTTTTTTAATTAACGAAATTTTGCAAAAATATCTTTTTTGGATTCGAAAAAAATATGCCTGGTCATTGCAATGAGTAGAGATTAGAATAATATTCTTTTCTCGTTGAAATCGATATGAAATTGAAAAAAATTTAATATGCCAAATTCAAAATAGCGCTTGATATCTAAAAAACAGTGTACAAAGATATTTTTTGCCGACTACACTCTTTGTATTAAGTTTCAAACTATGGAAAGTATATAGTCCATTTCATATAATTTTTTCCACTCGTTCCGAATATCCAATTTATTTTAATGAAAAGTTGTTAATAATTTGTTATTAACAATATAATTGTTTATAACGCTATAACTTTTTTGTTAATTAATATTTAAAAATAAAATCAACGCCAAAGTATATATTTGTACATGCAAAAATTGTTGGTCTCTCGTGAAATTTTGATACCTTGCATATTTTCGAAGATATTTCTAATAAATAATAGCATAATCTATGCACACTTATGCACATATACGTGAAGGTTTATTGAATATAAACTTTACTCATTGCAATGAACAGGCATAGATTTTTTGAATACAAAAGAGATATTTTTGCAAAATTTTGTAAATTAAAAAACTTTTCCTGTATTTAGAACGCCATATTGATTCCGCCATCTTAAATTTTCAAAAAAATCCAACGTGATTTTAAAGAGCATATCAAAATTCCACGATTTATAGCATTTGTGACGATTTTAGAGTTGTGAATTTGCGTTGGCGGTTAGTAACTGTGTAGCCCCGAAGCGCAACTTCCGGGCCGCTGCGCAAGAGAAAGTTGTAACTCGGCATTCGTCAGGCAGAAAAATAGTATAAGGTAAAGACGCCTGTAATGGAACAAAATGATAATTGGAACCTATTATGGAACAAACTAATGTAATTGACTGTCATAAGAAATTTTGCCTTTATTGGCACATTAAAAAAATGTTTACAGTGAGCTAAATATATCTAAATTGTTATACAATTAAAAATTAATGTGTAAGAAAAAGTTAGTTGATAGTCGATAGTCGATGTCAGAGCGGAAACGGACCTTCGGCCCCTCACGCTCGGTCTCCTCATCATTCATTCCCTATCAACCTCCCTATATAGTGGACCAGTCTAAGAAACCTGCTAAGCCCCCAAGAGCAGACCGCCTCCGGTTTGAGAAGCCACTCTTCATACACCCCGCGCCTACCGCCCATCAGCCTAGGGCAGTGACACAAGAGGTGCAAGGGAGTTTCTTCACTTACACCACAGAGTCTGCAGATATTCTCAGCAACTGACCCTATACTCTTCTTGAAGTGTGACAGACTCTTCTTGTCGGGGCAGACTCCGCTATAAATGCTTTTGTATGCCTGCATTCCCTGTACCTCTCCCATTTTCTTATCTGTTTCTTTCTAATCCAAGCTTGAATTCTGCTGTCAATCTCACAGCTTGGTATAGCCGTCTCGACGGCATTTGCTCTGATCCCCGCCGCACCTCTTTTTGCCAGCCTATTGGCCTTCTCGTTTCCTCGAATGCCTGAATGACCAGCTACCTATTTTGACTTAATGCCACATCTCCTTGCTAAGTCATCGAGTGATATCCTGCACGCAAGTACCTCATAAGAGGTGACCGTCACCTTACTAAGGGCTGCAATGGCAGCCCTACTGTCAGAGTGTATGACAACCTTCCGATTTGTTCACTCCTCCTCAAGCATGGCTACCACGCAGCTTTTTATGGCTATGACTTCCGCTTGGAAGACCGTGGCGTGGGGTTCCAGTGAAAGCACAATTTCCCCTCTATCCACGCTGCCGCACCTACCCCCAGTTTGTTCTTCGAACCGTCCGTAGACCATTTGTTTACAGGGTGTCCAAAAAGTCTGTAAACACCCAAATAACTTTTCAGGTGATTTATATGTAAAAAATTTCAAGGTTATATTCGATGTAATTTTCGACAAGGAATTCAACGGCGACCTTAGATTTGACCTTGAAGATGACCTTGATGGTTTTTTTAAGGTCAGGTCTATTTTTTTTAATGGGACGCACCATTTTTGACATCAGCAATGGAAAGAGCGGGAAATTTTACATTCAAAACCATTGAGGTCAATAATTTTCCATTCATCTTAAAGGTTATTTGGAGGTTATTCAATTTTGAGGTCTCGCAGAAAAACTCGATTGAAGGAAATAGATCAAAGCTTACTTCAGCTGTTTTCTTTAATCACAAGTAGCGCTGACCTCAAACATAACCTTGTTTGTAACCTTTAAGGTCAATCCAAGGTCAAAATTTGTTTCTTAAGTTCCCCTCATCTGATATCGGCAATTGAAAAAGGAGAAATTTCCATAGCGTTACCCAGAAACAATTATTGATTATTACCATTTCAAGCTCTTTTATTGAATTCGTTGAAATAATTTTCCGCAGCAGTAGTGTACAATCTGAAAAAATATTTTACTGGTTTTTGAATTTTCTTATTCTGATCAGCTTGCGTCTCTTGCAAAGAAAAGTGCAATGGACAAACTTACTGATAGAGAAAGAATAACGCTTCTCATGACGAGAGGTTGGGGTCCGGTGCAGCGATCTTATAGGGCTGTAAGGGATCTTTTCAATGCTACATTTAGGCCTAATAGGACTCTAATTTTATTTGCAACAGTTCAAAAAACTGTTAAAAGGTTTGAAAATACCGGCACTATTAGTGACCTGCCTAGATCAGGTAGACCAAAGTCAGCAAGTAATGAAGAGAAGTCATTAGATGTTTTGTTAACATTCACTCAAGATGCACATACATCCACTCGTAGAGCTGCTCAAGAGCACGAAGTTAGTACATCATCTGTTCATAACATACTACATGAAGCGAATTTCCATCCCTACAAAGTAACACTGATACACAAACTGAACGAAGATGATTTCGACCGTCGCGTTGAATTTTGTGATGATATGATGGCTCGCATAGTTCAAAATCCTAACTTTCTATTTAATATAGTATTTTCAGATGAAGCTACATTTCAACTTGACGTAAGTTTGAATAGGCATAATTGCAGATATTGGGCAGCTGATAATCATTATTGGGCACGAGAAGCTAAATCACAATATCCACAAAAATTAAATGTCTGGGTTGGAATACTAAATGATAAAATTATAGGACCATTTTTTATTGATGGTAACTTGAATGCCCAAAATTATGAAGCTATGCTCCGCAAACAATAGTTCCTGCAATAATAGAAATAACCGGAGAAAACTTCAATGGCACATGGTATCAATAGGATGGCGCAGCAGCTCATTATGCACGAACTGTTCGCGCTTATTAGATGCGGTATTTGTTAATCGATGGATAGGACGAAGAGGCATTATTGAATGGCCAGCTAGATCACCCGATTAGACGCCTCTTGATTACTTTTATTGGGCGTATTTGAAAGATCGAGTGTACAAAACAAAACCCCAAAATTTGGATGAATTACGGCAAAGGATCATTGATGAATCAGCTCTCATCCCTGCTGAAATCATCAGAAATGCTGTTGGTGCATTTTACCATCGATTAGGACAGTGTCAAGAAGTAAATGGGGAGCAGTTCGAGCATCTACGATAATCATAGTTGGAAATATTTATCCAATCACGTGAGAGGCAAGGGGACTCACGATAATAAAGCACCCCAAAGGGAACAGAAATTACTACGTCCACACCGTTGTTCCTGGGTAACGCTAAAAGTAAAATCAAATGACCTTTAAGATCAATGGAAAATTATTGATCTCAATGGTTTTGAATGTAAAATTTCCTGCTCTTTCCATTGCTGATGTCAAAAATAGTGCTTCCCATTAAAAAAAATTGACCTGACCTTAAAAAACTGTCAAGGTCATCTTCAAGGTCAAATCTAAGGTCATTACATCGAATATAACCTTGACATTTTTTACAAATAAATCACCTGAAAAGTTATTTGGGCGTTTCCAGACTTTGGGTGGGAGGCCCAACACCAACTCTAAAGCCTTCAGTGGTGTGGACCTTCTAGCTCCAGTTATGCCCCTTGTCACCATCCCTTGTATTCTGTCCAAAAGCAAGTTTCCTGTTTTTAATTTGCAACGAGGCCACCAAGCAATGGCCCTTTGCAAGAGCCTTGGTCTAAGGACCGCCGTGTAGAGCCATAAGATCATCCTCGGTTTTAATCCCCAGGTAGCCCCAAAAGCTCTTCTGCAAGCCCAGAAAGCAGCCGTGAAGCTGGCTTTCTTGCTTTCCAAATGTTTACTCCAGTTCAGCTTCGAGTCAAAAATCACTCCCAGGTACTTTGCCTCATGGGACAAAGTGAGTGTTTTCCCGAATAGCTTAATGGGATCCATTTTTTTGACCTTATATCTGGCGGTGAAGTCGACTAGTACTGTCTTTTCAGGATTTACAGACAGTTCAACCTCCTTGCACCAAACCTCCACGATGCCTAATGCAAAGTTCATCAGGCCTGCTATTGTGTACTCGTCCTGTCCAGTAATCAGGATCAGGACGTCGTCCGCATACGCCTGAGCGTATATACCTGCTTCATTTAGCCTTACTAGCAGTTCGTTCACGACGAGGGACCATTCGGTGGGCGAGAGGACTCCTCCTTGCGGACAGCCCCTCCATACCCGGCCCTCCCTCGTCTCAGATCCCCACTGTGCCTGGACTACTCTCCCAACTAGTGAGTTATGTAGCCATCTAATCAGGGACTTGGGAATGTCATGTCTCGTTGCACCTCGGCATATGCTGCTACTTATCGTGAAATTAAAGGCACTTTCCACGTCTAGGAAAGCAGCTAATACCATACCTTTATTTTTCATCCCCTTTTTAATTCTAGTGGTAGCCTCGTCAAGTGTGGAGACCACCGACCTGCCCTCCCTGTACGGGTGTTGCGCAGCGTGCAGAGGACAAGTCGTCAGGGCCCCCTCCTTGATTTCCTTATCCACCAGACTCTCCAGAGTCTTAAGCATAAAAGACGTAAGGCTAATCGGTCTGAAGTCCTTTACGCTCTCATGCGCCAGTTTTTCAGGCTTAGGTATAAAAATAACCTTAGCCTTCTTCCATTCGTTTGGTATGTATCCAGACGCCAGACAAGCCTTTTAGGCTTTACCCAGTGGTTCCAACAGTGGGTCCACGCCCTTTTGAAGCAGGGCCGGGAAAATACCGTCGGCTCCCGCTGCCTTATAGGGTTTGAATGAGTCAATGGCCCATCTAATCCTATCGCTTGTTATGACCTGATCCGTCAGTTTCCAGACTTGTTCGAGGAACTCCTCCGGAGGTTGCTCCGGCGGATCCAGAGCATTTAGTCCCGGAAGGTGAGCCATCAAAAGACACTTGAGAGTCTCCCCATTGTCAGATGCCCACTCTCCTGAGGATTTCCTAATCTGGTACTGAGCGCTACCGGTCGGCCTGGCCAAGATTCTGTTCAGCCTAGCCGTTTCCAGGATACTGTTGAGTTCTTTGCAGCGGTGCTTCCAGATTTCCTTTTTGGCTGCCTGAAGAACCTTTTTGTACTCTCGCATGCTGTTTTTATAAGCCAATAGCTCCCTAGAGCCTCTTCTCTTTTTCCATCTGTTGAATAGCTTACCGACCTCCTAGCGCAGGGCTCCTAATCTGGGATTTCACCAGGGTGACATTTTGCCCTGTCTGCGCTTCGTTGGTCTGCAGCTATCCTCAAATGTACCCATTATGGCTGATTGTATACTGCCACTTTACCTTTCAATCTCCTCCATATTCTCCAGCCTACCTGCTTTGTCCGGGAGTCTCACCCTTAGACGACTGCAGTACAAGTCCCAGTTTGTCTTTCTGGGATTTCGTCTCGCCTGTTCATCCTTGGTCAGATTGCCCAGCTCGAAGCGGATCTGCTCGTGATCATCCGATACACTGCATCCCTGTACCTTCGGGAAGATGTCGCTCGTTGTTAGTGTAATATCAATGACCTCCTCCCTCCTGCTGTTTCTGAATTCTATTAAGGATATCAAGCTCCGTCGTGCAGAGATACTCCAGGAGCCTCTCACCTTGGTCGTTACAGTTTGAGCTGCATTAGACGAGATGATGCGCGTTAGCGTCGCACCCTAATATGACCTCTCTGCCTCTGTTGTGGCAGTCCTCAATCCGCGCTCTCATCTCCTCTGGGGGAGCCGAGTGCGTTGAGTCGATGGGGAAGTACGCCGAGGCTAAGATAATCTCCTCCTCAGCTCCTCCCTCAGTCCTTCTCCTCACTATAACTGTAGTAAGATTATTATGGCAGTGAAGGGGCCAGATCTCCCCCTGAACGCCTTTTAGGAGAATGCGGGTGCGCACCCACCCTTCCCCGGCCGCCCGGAAGAGCCGTCCACAACCCCCCAAGCCTGCCACCCTACCACATGCATTGATCCAAGGTTCTTGTATCAAGTCGATGCCTGTCTGCATCTCTGCCATGCACTTGGCCAGTACAGCCGTAGCGCTTTTGCAGTGATGCAAATTGATTTGCGCGTAAGGAATTGTGGCTCCTGCATTGACTGCCTGAGTCAGTGTTCCTCCCCCCCCTTTTCTTTTAATATATTAACTTGGGCTCCCCCGCCTTTCCCTCCTCTTCTACTCCTTTGATCCTGTGAAGCATAGCGTGCGCCCTGCCTGCACCACAGAAGGGCTAGAAGTGTTACGTCGTAAAAAGAAATTTAGTGTGGAATAATAATAAGTAGAGAAATGAGAAAAAAATACAGAATAATAAAAGGCCAATAATGATTAAAATAGAAAACACGATTTTTTTTACGACATACCAAAATTTCCATTTTTTACACCTGTAAGGAAGTGTGAAATGTAGAAAGAATACAAATTAAGGCAATAAAAGAGATGAGGAAGGTTTCCCAACGAAATATCGATATATTAGAGGAAATATTTGAGGATAATTCGTAAACGGGAGCTAATTAATATTCAGAACAGAAGATGGAAGGGCACAGAGCACACTCGCTTTTTTCACGAAATAGACCTCAGTAATAAATCACGGATGAGTTTTATTACTAAAATAAGACACCGAATAATGAAGTTTTCGGCACATAAGAATGATTTATATTCAAATACTAATCAATATTCTGTAATGTCCTAGGTTTACAATGCAACACCAATAAATATACACTCAGTTGTGATTAAGAATATATTTCATAATAATGCGATAATACAGCGATCTTAATAACTCTCGTAACCGGAGCTGTGTATCCGTACGTGGTCAGTACTTAACTGCCGAAAACGCCAAGCCCACACATACGAGCGGCACGTTCATCGTACCTGTGATACATAGGAGACAAGCCTCTCCGAGCATCGTCAAGAGTACGAGAGACCGCCCGCCGTGAACTTGAAATCTGGCACGCCGATCACCCTGCCGGGAAATCGCATAGCAAGGGCAACGACCTATTCTTTAACATTGGAGGGACAAGGATAGCAGCAGAGACTCCTACACCGGGCTAGGCGACTGATCCACCGACGCAACCAAGGGAAGCCGCTGTCTAACGTCAACTCAGAGAGAGAGAGAGAGAAAGAGAGAGAGAGAGAGAGAGAGAGAGAAAGCGAGAAAGCGAGCGAGCATCGACACCTTCGGACCGGAGCAACGAGTGTCAGCGGGAGCGCCGCTACCTGCCGTGACCAGCCGACCCGACCCGCCGCATCCAAGAATCTACGCATCTCTTTTATTGCGAGGTACATGACATAATTTTTAAAAGAGTAAACTTTAGAACATCGCTTCTTGCGTTTAAAAATGGTATAATTATTGTAATTCCACTTAAAGTTTTTAACCATTAAAATTTATAACCTTTGAAATTGTGTGAACCATGTTTATTTGTTTTTCCGAATAAATTTAGCCTATATTCCT
This sequence comes from Sycophila sp. Sp_5, assembly GCA_018906775.1. Lineage (NCBI taxonomy): Eukaryota > Metazoa > Arthropoda > Insecta > Hymenoptera > Eurytomidae > Sycophila > Sycophila sp. Sp_5. Next base: position 735,759 of record JACCID010000081.1, read on the forward strand.
TATCCTGGACGTAACAGAAGCCTAGCGCTCTGAGCGCCTCAACCTCCGACTCCTCCATGAGCAAGCGCACCGCTATCTCCACAGTGCCCCTAGTCTCATTTTTGGCCTGACAGGAGGTGGCCACTCTCCATTCCCGGACCTGCAGCGTTTCATTCTGCAGGCCCAGATGATCCATGACCACCTCTGGAGGTCCATCTTTTGGAGGGAACTTTGCTCCACTACCCGAAGCTTCGCCCCCTCCCATGGAGTCCAAGTAAGAGCGTAGCGATGAATGATCAATGAAAAATCTGCGCCCTCCAGAGCAGCCAATTATCCTTAAAATGGGGGGTGTGACCGTCTACTCTACTGTCGATAGCTTTTTCCACCGACTGGACGACCAACATCCCCTGAGCCTCTCTCAGGCGCACCTCGGGGTACAGCTCAGGGACGACCGCCACCTTGAGGTCGCTGGCTGTCGCCTGACTATAAGTGGGTGCTGTCCCCGCGTATACCTTTTTAGTCTGCCGGGGGGTGGAGTCACCAGATGACCTCTCCTCCCGGCTCCTTTTGAGAGAATCCCCAGGGGTCCTCAGGGGAGCGGCACCTTCAGGCTTTGTCGCTCCCGTTGCCGGTGCGCCTTGGCCTGCCCGCTCTCGCATTCTTTGTTGTCTCTTCCTTTAGGCCCCTATGATTTTCTTTTTCTTTGTATTCGTAGAGTCGGACTGCGCTCCCGAGGTCAGCGAAATTCCACTGGTCAAGGACAGCGGAAGAACGCCTCAATCGGTGCACAGACCTCCATCTGCGATCCTTCTCCTCCCTCGCTATTCCCGGGTCCGAAGGACCCTGTCCCAGTGGGAAGTGCCGTTGAGCTAGGGAGCTCGTCGCGAGATGTGACGATTAACTCGCTTTCCTTATTTGTCATGTTCATGATTGATAGTTGAATGATTTTGGGTAGAACGTAAAGTGTATGTGAAAATGTGTGACGGCCACTGAGTCACGGTGCAGCGCAAGCGTGAGACACCACCAAACGCCCTTCGGCAGCTACATCCCGCAATAGTACTGTGGCCTCGGAGGAGCCCCCCCCCCCCTCCCCGATCCAGCAGGGCCCTACCCGGTCGCCATCCGGCACTACTAAAACGAAGGGGATTTTTCTGGGCCCCTGGGCCCCTGTCCTATCCGGCGGCCTAGCCGTGTCATCCTAGGTTATCCCCTGTACCCTCAGCAACTGCACCAAGATGCTACCCCCTCCAGTGTGTGTAAATGTGAGTGTATGTGTATGTGTATCGTGGGGCTCCTCCCGACCGCCACGAGGGTTGTTCCTTGGTCGTCCCGCCAGCCTCAGCCACCTGCTCCCCCGCCTTAGAGGCAGGACCAAGCACCCCTTGTCCCGGATAGGGGCCTTGAGGGCCGCAAGTGCCTTCTGAAGCATCCCTTACAGTCTCACCTCATACAGACTCAACATCCAGGGAAGAGCCCTTTTTACGGGGATTCCGTCCCATTTATACACAGTCACACTTATACCATTTACATAAAGAGCCCTTTTTACGGGGATTTTGTCCCTGTCACACTCTTGTCAGACGGTGCTAAGGTAAGTCACCCAAACGGCCTGACGAGACTCAAGCCCTTTCACCATCGTCAAGGTCGCACAATCCACAGAAAGGGTAAGAAAAAGTTATGTAATAAAAAAAATTATTTTATTTTTGCGCAGGTATGATCCGGTTGTGATGGGGGACGAACGCTCATAAAACGTCCGATCGCGAGGTGTAGGCATCAACAACAGTTTTGTTGATTTTACTATATAAACTTTACTGTCGTTTTGAGAAAAGTAATTTATTTGATAAATAAGATATTGTAGCTTAAATCCATGTCCCGGATGTTGCTTAAATATCATAAATTCTAAAAATATAAGTGCGTTTCTTAATAGGTTCCAATTTTTTACTAGGACCCAATTATGAAACAGCAAAAACGCTATGTTTCAAAATAAGGCGCCTGTTATCTGCGCAGTTTCCCATTTATGGAACAGTTTCATTTTCGATTTGGAGCACGTTTTAGAGTCAAACTTCTGAGTTTTTTGAGTGAAATTTTTATCGCTAAATATTTACACAATTACGGAATATAATCAGAAGTGAGTTTTTAACCTTGACATACAATTATTCTGTCAAGTAAGAGAAACATTTATCCAAAAACTAGATATATATTATCCTAATCTCAAAATTTGCTAGCACTAAAAAGACGCTTCTTTCACATATTAATTTTTTTTTGTTGTTGCAGGCATGAAAACAGTTAAGAATAATTGTAAGAAAAATGAAGCTGCTAAGAAAAATATTCAGAATAAAAAAAAGAAGACTAGTAAGTTCTAATTTAAAAGTTGGTGCTTCAAAAAGTAAATGTCCATCAGGTCAACTTAAATATGTGAATAAAGTGATTGTTTCTGAGTTTGTTAGTGGGAAACTGTGTAAACGACTAGTTAAAAGGAAATGTTATCCCCCATCCTAAATGAGAGAAAATCTTTCCGGGAAGCTACTAAACTACATGGTGTTCCTGCTAGTACTATACATAGGCTTTTAAAAAAACCAACAAGTATTTATAAAAAAAGTTGTCCTTCAACAGCTTTATCAACACAAGAAGAGCAGAATATTATTATGTGGATAAAATACAGAGCAGAAACTGGATCACCTGTGACTAAGACTGAACTGTTTGACTGCATCGAGACCTATGTATCTAAGGACAAAAAACAAACCTGTTTTAAAAATAATCGTCCTGGAAAAAAATGGTATACTAATTTTCGAAAATGACATCCAGACATCAGTTTACGTGTCGCACGAAATCTGACTCTTGCCAAGGCTTTAGTCCGTCAAGAGGATTTACCTGAGTGTTTTGCAGAAGTTAAAGTGTATATGGAAAAGAAAGTGTTACTTAATGTATATGCTTCTCGGATATTCAATTGTGATGAGACAAATATACAGTTGCATCCAAAGTGGGACAAAGTCTTAATGCCAAAAGGTGCACGAACAGTATATAAAGTAATTAATGCATCAGAACGAGAAAGTGAAACAGCTCTTTTTATGTACATACCTCCTATTATTGAAGAACCACAGAGTCCTATGTATCCTACGAATGGAGAATTACAAGTTTTGGAGAGGCAAGAGTCATTTGAAAAACTAGTGGAAAAACCGTTTATAGTTGACTATGGAATAAATAGATGCAACACTTGAAATGGAGAATATTGAACAATCAACGAAACCACTTTTTCTTATCACTTACTCAAATCAATTATCAGAGGAACAAATAAGTTCAATTGAAGGAGTAACCACTGTTGACGTTGAAAAAGTTACCATCAATGATGCTTGTGTTCCTAACTCTAGCCAAAATTCAAGTTCTCCATTCGCAGAAAAAGGTTTGATTTATAATTTGTAAAAACTCAATGAGTTTTATAAAAAAAATAATATATTAATTCTGATAAATGTTATTTCCAGATACTTCTTTAAATATTGCAGACATGCAATCAGATCAGATTCTGTATGAAATAGCGCTTCTAACGATACCTAATAGTACTTATTTTAATAGCGTTTAAATATTTATATTTTAAGAAGAAGAAAAATACCCCGAATTTTGTTCCATAATAAGCGTCTTTACCTTACGTACCTAGTCTTGTATAGTAAGAAATTGTCTTAGATCACATGTAATTGTCAACCGAGGCGAAGCCGAGGTAGACAAACATTTGATCTGAGGCTTTTTTATTATACAGCTAGGTACGTAATATACTGTGGCGGTTCGCCAGCAGTCCGAACTTCACGCCAATCAGGCTAGCCAACCTCAGCAATGCAGTCAACATAACCGCCGCACCAAGCAGGAGTTGCGCCCGCGCCATCTCTTTATTATTTCGGCACCATAAAAGCGTGCCAAAAACATATCCCGCGCATCCCTAATCCCCTCGTGCTCCTTGCCTATAAAAGCCGAGCGGCGGGCCCGCTCTACAGATCAGAGACGTCACACTCTCGTCAGTCATCGCGGCATCAGGAGCAACCAGCCGAACAGTCCTGTCCTCCCGCAGCCGACGTACAACCAAGGGTCAGTGCTCTGCAGTTCGAGTTGCGGCTTCAATTCAACATACCGGCACACAGCCGATCTCACCTCTAGAATTCTGACATCTTAAAAATAAAAATAGGAACTTCGTCTTTAATCATTTATTGCGTGCATTTATTTAACCAGACTACTCCAAGTTCCTAAAATAGCTTAAAAAAATAATTAATTATTTTAAATAAATATAATTGAGTATTGTTTTTATGATAAATAATACCCGAAAAAATGAAAAATCGTAATTTGTACAACAACCAAACTTCTAGATAGCCCAAATGTTAAAAAATAATTTATTAATTATTTCATATATGGTACATTAAAATACGCACTGTAAAATATTCTTTAAATTCATTAATATTGTATAAGATATTTGTGAATTTAAAAATTAAAAATTTCGAGTTTACGTTAGTAAAGCTAGAGTATTGACGCCGTCAGAGAGGAATTACTCCACCATGGAGAAGGAGTGTCTGGCAGTTTTGTGGGCCATCAAAATGTTTCGGCCCTACGTCAATGGTTGTCACTTTAAAGTGCCTTCCGGGCCTTCCGGGCGGCGGGGGAAGGGTGCGTGGGCACATCTATTCTCCTTACAAGCATTTAGGGGGAGATCTGACCCCTACACTGTCATAGGAATCTCACTACGGTGATAGTAAGGAGAAGGACTGCGGGAGGAACTACGGAGGAGGTTGTCCTTGCCTCCGCGGACTTCCCCAGTGACTTAAAGGACTCACCTCCTCCCGAGCAGGAGAGCGTTAGTAGCCGACTGCTGCAGAAAGGGCAGGGAGTTTATGTTAGGGTTAGAAGCAAACGCACATCACCTTCTTTGAGGCAGCTCAAACTGCAACGACCGAGGTGAGGAACTCTTGGAGTATCTCTGCACGACGGATCTTGATATCCTCAAAAGAGCTTTTTGGTATGTTTTTGTTTCTTATGTTGTTGTTCGTAATTAAATAAACGTGAAGTGGTTTTTATTTACTATTTTTAGCAGTATTGTTTGTAGATTAAGTAAGCTTGTAGTTCTTCATTTATATGCTCCTTCCCAAGCAACAGTACTGTCGGTTGTGATACTATAAAAGAAGGCGTAATATGGCCCTCGGACCGGCCGAGTGAAATGCGTTGCGGCATGGAAAAAAAGAAGGAAAGAAGATGTGACAGAGGTGTTTCCTATAATGAATAAACACGGCTGTTACACTTAGAAAACAGAACACTCGTATATTAAGAAATACTCGCGTTCGTTCGACAGCGACGGTCGGCGAGAGAGTGTGCTCCGAGGCGTCCCCTCTCCGAGCGCTATCTCCCACTCGGCACTCTCTCCCACCGAACACTTTCTTCGCCCATATCCAAGCGCGATCGCGACAATTAAAAGTCGCGCTCCACACGAATTCGGGCAGTTCACTCGGCGAGCTGAGCCGAGCCTCTTCCAAAGGGGACTGTACGCGGGCATTGAGCGCATATAGTTGAACTCTACCGCGCCGCGTAAGAATATGGTAGTTATGCTACTTTTGATCGCTTGATCCGATTAATTTGAATTTTTGTAGACGATTAGATTAAGTTTCTGAATTTCAAAATACATTATAATAATTTCAAATGTTCTTCTTTATTGATTGTTACAGCGTAAAAAAACTCGAGCGAAGTAATGCGTGATCAGATCTGTCGATGAAATATGTATGATATAGATTATTTTTTTTGTTTAATAAATTGTTAAGAATTACTATTAAAGGCGAGTTGATTTAAATCAATAAAATACACCTTTAGAATTGTATTCGAGATTAACAATAATAGTTTAGCTATGTTTAATTGCGTGTTGAGCAATTAATTATAGAGGGGTACTGAGCGTTTTGAGCTCTATTAAAGTTAGTCTAGATTTGCGTTTTGAGCAAAGTCTAGAAAAAGGGACAAAGTAAACTTAAAATAGGCGTACTCAGCCTATTCGCGGCTAGGAAGAATAAGCGCGTTAAGCTTATTTTTCAATCACGCCTTATCCTCATTCCCGCACCATAGAGACCCGAATGTTACAAAGAAAAAAATAAATTTTAAAAACTAAGGCGGGCGGTACTGATCGAGACATCACACTCCCAGCACCAAACATGTAAGGATGCGCCCAATCGTGCCCCCTGATATGTCTAGACACCAAAACAACGAAGTGAGAAGAACCATCTTTGCGGCAGCGCATTTGCATCTTCCTTAGCTAATCATACAAAACGATACGCTGCGTTAAATACTAGATCTTTATTATTTAGAAAATGACAATCAAAAAACTTAACTATAAAACACAAAATGAATAAGACGGATGGCTCGCCACGCGTTTCTAATCAAAACCGCGACGCGGAGTAAAATGTTATTCTAAATTCGGGGCCGCTGACCTCGGTTCGTGCGCGCATTACGCTGACGTATGCATGGCTTATTGGTGGCGCGTTGGGTGACGTCGCTAGGTGATTGGCGGCAGACGCTGGCATTCTTGCCAAGGACGTCGCGATCTCGCGAACGGCGCATTTCCGGAAGGGAAAGGACCGAAGAAAAAAATAAGTATAGAAAAAAAAACAAACAGAAAAATGAGGGCGAGGAATCGGCATGCTCGCACCTGCATGTTAAAGCTATTTAAATTAATTGACCCATAGCCACTTACCTAACGCGTCCCTGTGCACGCACACACTCCCTCACAATCCAATAAGTATTTTCTGGCGCACGTCATTGCACTTGTCTCTGTTTAGCGGCCTGTTGCGAATTTTTCCGTGCAGCTTCCCTTGCAGCGTTGGGCCCTCTTCCGGGCCTCCCGTCTCTCCTTCAATGTATGGCAAGCCATCCATATCCCCAGGGCTTTATTAAAATACTGACCACGACGATCCTTGCTCTGCTACTGAAGAAGGTCTTCATGGGCCACGCGATGCTCCTTGGGAGCAGGCGATAGGCTGCTGTCGGCCGGCGTCGCGACGAGTCGGAGCTCTGATGGAGCTGGTGTCGCTCCTCTTCCACGGCCGCGGCAATGGCACCTTCGTCCTTGGGCGCTGCGGGCGTCACCGCAGCCACCTTCGGCTCTCTCATATCTGCAGGCGCCTGTTCCTCGGGGGTCCTCCTGTCTGGCGGACTCGGTTGCAGCGTTCTTGCTTCGAACGTAAAGTCGGTGTCGGACAAGCTGAGCCAATACTTATTTTGCCGCTTCCGCTCCTCCGCTCGCTCACTTGTAGCATGCCGTTGAATTCGGCCGGCGATCCTCTCTTAATTCGCACATGTGTTTTGGGGAGCAGGTAATGGTCGTCGGCCCCACACACGACCAGCAGTTCCAAAAAGCAGGTATTGGTAGTCCGGATTTTACAGGCGCGCGACGCGCACAGCAAGATGTGCATATCCTCGTCCACCGGGACCGGCGTATACCCCTTTTGGCCCACGACGCGCAACGCAAATGCATCGGGCGCCGCATGCAATTGCGCTAAACCGTTCCTTAGCACTTGCTATTCCAATTGTCATCTATGCAGCACTACATATCTGTAGAGTGATGCGAATTGCGTACGCACATGCCGTGCCTAGTACGTCAGCTTCGTGTTGAAATAATCGCTGTGAACCTTCGCCTCCACAATAAAGAGCCGGGCATTTTCGGCGCGCACAAGCGGAAATCCGCAGATCTCGTTTATTCCTGCCTTTGCGAGTCCGAACTGAACATCTCCCGTCGTATTGGAGAAGTACACGGCCAGAGATCGTAGAATTATCGGTCACACGCACACCTAGGCCGTGGAACAGGACTTCGTATTCTTCAAAGTCGTATGTGTGCGAGGCGCGCGTGTCCCAAAATGCGTGCCCAATCTCTTCGTCCGCATATTGTCCACCCGCGTACGTGCACTTCACACTAGGGATAAGTCTTATTTCCTTCTCGGTCATATCCAGGCTAGACGTAAACTCGCGAATCGTTACTTCAAAGTCTATTGTCACTATAGCCGCGGGATATTGGTGACCGCGCCAAACAAATAGTTCGCCCTGACATGACCAGGCATCATCAAGGGCACCGATCACTACCGCTCTCCCGCGATCGAAACACGTGGCGGTTTCCAAGGTAACTAGCTTGCGTAGCATCCCATCAAATTGACGATCGGAAGGAAGCTACGACTCACCCTTTCTTTCCTGTATGAGGGCGTGACCTCTTTCACGCCGATGGCTCGGCAGCAGTCCGTGCCCGTTCTCTTGTTCCTCCACGTAATGACTCTTGTAAACAAAGGCTCTTACGGGGACTAATTGCTTTCCCGGAGGCCCCTTTAGGGTTTCCCCGCTAAACTCTTCGCCTTAACGTCCTCTTGACCACTATCAGTCAATTCTCCGCTCACCTCTCCTACGCTTGAATCGGTGATCAACATAGTCAAGTTACCGAGTTCAGCCTCATCGATCATTTGGAGGCGTGGCAGTGGAAATTCTACGGCCCCACTGCCCTTGTTTCGGACATTTAACGCTACGTATCCGTCGTCATTACAAATGATGCGATGCGAAGAGGTCCAGACACTCCCGCGCGAAGTGTCGCACCATTTACGGCAGCTATAGCAGAAGACCTGGCCATCTGCATTGCCATTATCCAAATTACCTCTCGCATGGTTGCCGTCGCTTCTCGTCCTATCCTCTGTGCTTGGCCCACCGTATCCTTCTCGATATGGTGGCCGCGCTTGCTGCTGGTTGTTCGGCCAGACCGGACCGGGACTTACCGGCCCGCCTTGCGGCTTATTGCCCCGCGGGATACCATAATTGCGAGGCCCTTGACCCTGCTGGCCGATCCCGTCAACCCGGGGCTGATATGCGCTCACGCGGCGGTTTTCGCCGCGCTCCGTCGCATACCCAACCCGACCGGGCGTGTACCTCTGCGAAACCTCATTTTCGCCTGCCTCGAATCCGTGCCGCTTTCTGTCGCGATCGCGTTGCTTCTTGATTGCGATCGACTCATTGAACGCCTCTTGTAGTGCCAGCCCATCGAAATGCGCAAAATCTCTACGCCACTCCGATGACAGGCCATCCCTATATCCATCAATTATCTCTCGTTCTATACCCTTTATTCGCGCGCGGTAATATAACCGGCTGCGTCACTTTGCCTTTTCTCTACAATAGCATCGCGTATGTCGGTGGCGCGATAGTTGTATTCGAGCACCAATTCGTTCGTTGACTTCTTCAATTTAGAAAGCTGTCCATACAATTGATGCATCGTTTCCGATGCCATAAAAATTCTTTTCAAGTGGGCTGTGAGTTCGTCCACTGTGAAATTTCAGTCTCACATGCCGTAAGATGTCTCTTTCCAGTGACGGCGAGTGAGAGGTGATGGCGCGTCTACACGCCCGGATAAAAGTTGAACGTTATTGGCGTCGAACTTGGGAATGCCGTTTAATGCTTCTTTGATAAAAGTGGAGGCCGTATGCCCGCCTGCAGAAGACATGGGCGCCTGTTCGCCGACGGATGTCGAGTGTCCCAGAGGGGAGGTCGGTATTCTCGGCTGCCGGAATCCCCTGGTTTCCTCCCGGATCTCGAGAAGTTGGCGCTTTAATACCTTCAGCTCACTTGATATGTCGGTCTCGATGATGCTCCACGACGGAGACTCAGTGCGGTCGCGGGGATTCGCTGAGATTTCATTTTCCATGACGATGTTCCCCCCAGGCAACGAGGACGTCGATCGACGCCAAGCAATCACGCCGTATAATTATTTAACCGTGCCTAACGCGATGTACGTTTCCCGAGGTTTCATGATCTGCCTGTCGCGATGACGCCCCAGCTGACTAACTTGGAGCGAAGGAGAGAGAGAGAGACGGCGCGACGTTCAGCTGATCGGCCAACGGCCCACGCTACCCACGCGAGAGACCGCTCCACGAGGTTGTCGTCGCTGACAATATTGGTGGGCAGGAGATGCCCGAACGACGCAGCACAGCCACCTCCAGCTCCGCACCCCAATCTCCACCAGGTCCGGAGGACTGGAAATCACAGCGCACGCCTACGTCGAGCACCGACGTCCACCATCACTCACGCATAAGGCAGAGACGCTTGCGACTGCAACCAGAGGGCGCATCAACCTGGACGTCGGCGTCGAGACCAGCAGCCGGCGAGGAAAGAAGAGCGTAGCGAGCACATGTCGCCGACCGAGCGCGACACGTAGACGAAGATAGAGCGAGGCGGAGCACGAGGCGCGCGTGCGCCGGGAGGAGAGGCGCCGCTCAGAGTGACCTGAGCCTGATGCGACCAAGACAGGGCCGTGTGTAGGGTCCACGCCTCCACCTGTATGTATGGATGTAAGCGGTGGCGCAGCGTGCGTTTCGTCATTTTCGCGAGTCTCCGCGTAAACACGGCGCCTCCGCCATGTTCGAAGAATTCATCGACCGAGTTGGAATAGAGGACGCGTGCGTCGCGACTGTATCGTCCTGCAGGGCGATTCTAGGCGCGATAGTTAAGTACTCGCGCGACACCTCACGTTCTCTTTGGTTAATTAGGCCAATTAAACAGAGACAATTAATTACGTAGCATAAGAGCAAGTGAGTCGGCAAGAGACTCTAGCCCTCCGTGCGAGATTGCCATGTTGGCGTTCAAACTCGTTGCCTGGATTGCTCCTGGAGCACACCCCAGTTTCGAAGCTCTCCGTTTTTACTGTTCGTCGTTGTTGAAGTCGGTCGAGAAGTTGAGTCGAGTCGTCGAGTCGCTTTACGTCAGTCGAGTTCGTCGTCGAGTCGTTTGTCAAGTCGATCGTCGGAGAGGAGCTACTGCGAGGAGGCGAGAGAAGGACGCCGGTGAGTGGAGCAGAGCACGTGGCTGAGGGACGATCGACGCCGTTGCGAAGGTGAAGTATCGGCGGAGTGTCATAGATCGGGGAATTCAGCCCTTGGGAGGCTGTTCTATCTCGAGTTTGTCGCGATCCGGGGCTCGAGTCGTCGGGAGATAGAGTCGTTGTCGTAGGAGAGAATTGTAGCGGAGAAATACATTACGATTGCGTGGCGCGTAAGACGCGTGAACTAGCGTGGTGCCAGCAAGGCCCTAAATTTGTAAGATAGCTTGTATTGACGTCGTGGCCGTTGAAAGGGGCCGAATAAATAGAGTAAAGTTGATTACGTTGTTTTATTTACGAGAGAGTATATGTCGAACGTGCGTGTGTGAGCAGTCTGGTTGTCGCGCATAGCCGAACCCCGTCAACTATCGTGTCTAGGTCTCTAGTACTCCCAGCAGCTAGCCAGCGCGGAAGGAAGCAGCGGGGGCGGTGTTCAAACACCTGGCGCCCGTTCTACAGGAAAAGTCCCGGGCAATCGTGGTGCAACATTTGTCGACGTTGCACGGGGAATCTCACGACCCTAGCGAGTGAAACGCAACGTCACAACACACTTTAATCCCGAAGTTTTTTTAAAGACGCTCCTATCCTCTTCTTTAATCCCTTTTCCCACCACCCGCATCCCCCTTATTCTAATATTCTTTTTCCGCCTCCTTCTTTCATCCATTTCCCATACATACTCATTTTCACTCAGCGCCGTAGGTACATTTTAAGTACGCTCTCTCCGTCATATCACTCGTCTCACCCTTCTCTAACACGCCTCCTTCGCTCTCCTCGCTTTCTCCTTCTTCCCCTCCCCCCTCCTTGCTCATACTTACGTCCTCATCTCGCTCATCCGTATCTCTGACATTATTGTTATTATCGACCCACGCTTTAATTCTACCCCTTCTTCCATTTTGCTCGCGCTTTTCTTCCCTGCCTCTATCAATTATACATTTTTCTAATTCCTCAATCCTTAACCTATTACCTAATATCGTTTATTTTACTCTATTATTATATCCCTAATCCTGATTTTTTCTTTTAATTGATTTATTTCCTCCCCTCTGTTTAATAGTAACCTAACGTTTTTTCCATTTTTTCTATTCTATCGTTTATCTTTCCCTATTGAAAAATCTTACGTGAGATCTTACCTAAGTTTTTATATAAGAACTTACGTAAGATCTCACGTAAGATTGTCAAGAGGGTTCTTAATCCCGCATCGACTCCCCCCTTCCATTCACATCCCATCTCACTCACACTCAACACCTTTTCTTCCTCGAGCTCTTGTCGTCCGCTCCTGCTGACTTAACTCCTTCCGTCTTCTTCTCTCTCTCCGCGACTGCCCTCTCGTCCTCCCTCTCGGTACCTTCCTCCTCCCAGTCCTTGTCCTCCGCCGCTGTCCCTTCCGTTGGAATCTTCTTTACCGGCGTACTTTCTAGCTCGATCCCCTTCTCGATTCCTTTGTCTTCTCCTGCGTTTTTCACCTTCATCAAATACTTTCTTAAACACCCAATTGTTTTTCTTCTTTCTTGTCTCCCACTTTTGCTTTCAGTGGCCTTCCTCTCCTTTTTCTTGCCTCTTCTTCTCCAACTCTCTTTCCTTCTTTATCTTCCTTCTTATTTTTTCATTTATTCGTATCTTGCTTTTTCTCCTTTGTTTGATCCTCCATCTCTCTTCTTTCTAACCTCTTTCGGTCGTCGACTTTACTTTTCACTCTCCTTTTCTTCCACTCCACTCAATCTTTCCACAAACACTTCCTCCGCTTTTTCTCACTTTATACTACTCTTCTCACTTGTTCAATAAACTTATTTCCTACTTAAAGCCTTAATTAACCCAGCGGCCTACGAGCTCACGACCGGTCGCAACCGCGCCACCACCGGAATTTTTGCGTCTAAAGATATATTATTAGTAATGTCCCAATAACAAAAATAAAAAATCGAAATTATTAGTTTTTTTTATATTGTGTTTTACATATTCAAGAATATAAATGATGCTTTGAACATAATAAAGTCATAATAAGGGTAACATAATAAGGGTCAGTATTGTAGAGAAATAGAAATTTTAAGAGCTGAAAATAGTGTTTTGAAACGGTAATTATTTCATGTGGCACGACAGCACGCCTGATAAAATTAAAGGATAGAGTTACCTCGATTGAGATGCGGATCAGTGAGGTAACGATTAGTTTTAGTAATTTAAGTTTAAATTAGGTAGCGTTATGAACGTATAGGTAATGGGTAAATGTATGCGAATCAAATTTGTATTTTTTTAGTAATATTATGTATTTTAGAGAGCAAAAATACGTATGGAATATGATTTAGTTTTTTTATTAGATCTTGAAAGACCATTGAGTGGAAGATTTTTTTTTCCGTTTTGTTTTTTTTTTTTTTTTTTGTTTTGTTTTACTATATTTCGAAAAGATATCCGCAAGTAACGGGTTTATTTTTGTCTCTCACTATCGTTTTTTATTAGAATCGAAATGTCGGAAATAATAAGCGTAGCATGGATCTACCGCCTAAAAAGCGAGAAATTAGTAGAGACCTTAACAAGATTTAATATCAAAAAGTCTAGATAGAACGATGAATTGCGTAAATGCTTAATCGCGTTCGTACGGAAAAATTCTCAACTGTTCACCGACAGACCAGCAGATGCTGTAGATTATAAGGAGCAGAAAGATAAAACAGCAGATGAAGAAAATTCAGAGTATGTACAGGTGATAGATAAAGAATCACGGACATCAACACCAGTTGCAAGCGGATCAGACATGCAAAATTTGACCAACGCATTCTATGGACACCAGCAGCAAGAAAGACAACAGCCGGTTTACATCATGCAACCGGAAAACAATTCAACGGCGAGGGTGCTGGATCAAATGTGCAATTAAAGGGCGAGACAAAGAGAGATCACTGTAATTGTGTAGGATAGAGAGAGAACGCATGTCTACTGCGTAGCTGTGGATTATTTGTCATCGAGCGTTAGAGAGGAGCCAGTCGTGATCCCGAGGAGGAAGAAGTCATTGGCGACGCCGTGGACGAGACCGCGAGGACGAGCGACGCCATCAAGGTGAGAAGTGACTAACGGGTACCTTTTGAGCGTGCAACCCACATACCGCGGCTAGCCGAGCGTGGTGTTCGTGAAGTGAGTTAAAGTGTACTTCGGCTGGCACCTGCAGTGCCTGGCGCCCTGGGAGCACGTATTACACGTCTCCCATTAAAAATATAGGTCGGAGTCCGAGGCCATTTGTCGACGAGGCTTAGGGAACTCGGGAAATCATCTCCGAGGAATTCCAATGTCACAACTTTTCATGAATCCATTCTTACTTAAAATAGTGTACTGAAATTAACGTTCTTATAGAATTCCTAATACTCATTAGAAAGTATTCTATACAAGTACTATATGAACTCATCCTGATCTCTCTCTTTCTCCCTCTCCCTCTCCCTCCCCCCTCCCCCTCCCTCCCCCCTCCCTCTCCCTCTCCCCCTCCCTCTCCCCCTCCCCCCTCTCCCTCTCCCTCTCCCTCTCTCTCTCCCTCTCTCTCGTGTTCATGGTATAAAAATCTATAAGCCTCCGATCAGTTCGTTCTACGGTTGTCCACGAATAGGCAAAGATAGAAGGCAAAACCGGATCACACTAATATTTTGTTTCAAAACCGCTCCAAAACCTAATTTGTAGCACAGACATTTTTTCAGATTTTTAAATCCTGGTGTATTTCACAAACAACGCAAGATGATCTGTAAATACTTAATGATGAATGAGAATTAAAATATTCTTTAAGTTCTGAGATTTACTCTCAGTTTTGAAATATAAATTGTGGAATATTTGGCATGAATTTCAATGAAGAAGAGCTTGAATTGTCGACAATTTATATTATTCTGGGCTGAAAAGTTATAGGATTTAAAATTATTTATGCAAAGCGCGAGAGCGCGTATAACAGTGCGCGCTTAGGCGATCACTGTGGATCTAGTGCCATTCTGTGGGTGATGCGGGGGTAACCGGGTCCCTGCGTAAACGAATATGCGTAAAGCGAATTTTCGTCGTCAGAACGACGGGTTAATAATATAAGAAAAAGAAGGCGTGGAGATTATAATCGGACTGCTAATGCTCTGAGCTCCTTACCTGCAGTGAAAATGAGGTTATACAGTGACTCAATATAATATACAGTTTACTGCGCCAGCGCCACCAACAATGCACTCGGGGAATTATTTTGCTTGCTTATATTCAAATATTATTACTGATACTTATTGGAAATTATTGCTATAAAAAAATTTCAATGTTATTCTAGAATTTGGAGATATATTATTAGTAATTATGTCCTAATAAGAAAAATAAAAAATCCAATTACTTTTTTTTTTTTTTTCATTTTGAGATTTTACTTCTTTAATTTTTAATATTTTTGCTCCAAATTTTAGCAAGTTCAAAAAGATGTATACAATAAAAAATTTGATTTTTTTAAACTTTTAGGTCCAAACCCCCCTAAATACATTTGCATATACTTTAGAATCTTCTATTCTTTTTACCCCAAACATTAATAATGTTTACTTTGTTGGATGCTAAAGAGAAAGTACATTTGACAAGTGAACGTACTGCAACATACATTTTACAAGTGAAAGTACTGCTTTACGCATTTACAAAGTACATCTGTAAATGCGTAAAGCGGTACTTTCACGCACGTAAAGCACTTTGCTTTACGCACTGAGTGTGTAAAGCAGTGTGTAAACCTGTGTGTAAAGCAGTTTGCTTTTTTTTTATTTAAAGCTTTTAAATCCTAATGAACTTATGTGCCATTTATATTATTTCATTGATAACATTTATTTGAATCCAAGTGCGACGTGTGAGTATATTAAAAAATAGAAACTTTTTTTGAACAATTTTAAATTGTAAAAACCTAATTGTTTTCAACGTCTCACTTGGATTCAAATAAATGTTATTAATGGAATAAAATAAATGGCACTTAAGCTCATTAGGATTTAAAAGCTTTAAATTAAAAAAAATTGTTTTCGATTTAAATGTTTTCAACGTCGCACTTGGATTCAAATAAATGTTATCAATGGAATAATATAAATGGCACATAAGCTCATTAGGATTTAAAAGCTTTAAATTAAAAAAAAAATTGTTTTTGATAAATGTTTAATAAATTGAATAATTTTATTAATTTATAACAATAAATAAATAAAAATGCATAATTCTATGCGTGGTATCACGTAGTGTAACCAGTGCTCAAAACAAAGTGCTTTACACACTGAGTGCTTAAAACAAAGTGCTTTACGCACCGTGCGTGAAAGTACTGCTTTACGCACTTACAGATGGTCCAAAAAGTACTGTTTTACGCACTGAATGTTAAAAAAACTAATTTTAACACCTCCTATTTAAGAGAAGACCTGTTTTAGTTTGCATTGTTATCTTTAAAACAAAATAAAAAATGTTCATCGGATAGAGGGCATCCAATTTATCAAATTCTGTTTCCTTTTTTCTATACAGATAATTGCTATACTTGAAATAATTCGGATAAAAAATACCACAGCTAAATTTATGAAAAATGTCAATCAAATTAGCCGTAAAGGTATTTTCTGTAAAATTTCTTCACCTGTTTTAATTACATGTAAATTTAGAATTAATATTTTTTTGTTCCGAATTTGTCTGCAAGAAAAGCAAAAATTTGTAAATCAATTGAATTTTCTTTGTACACTATAAATTTTTCCCCGCCACGTTAAAAACAATGCTGGCAGTTTTACCCGATTGTCTTCTAAAATTGTAAAATATGATTAAATACATATAAATAGATGTTAATTCAAAATAAATTGAAGGCTTCATTTATTTAACGTCACAATTCACAATTTTTTTCAAATCGCAATAATCAATTAACATTTTAAACGTTAAGTTTAAAATTAGTTGGAGTAGTTCCTTTAACGCCTAAATTCGATAGTGCAAACAAACTGCCAGAATCTGGTTTGCCATTTCTTTCTTGGACTGACACATTGACGTAAGCCGTAGTTACGAATAGTACGTCTAAGTTTTTTCCTCCAAAAGCAACACTCGTAACCTGATCAACAGGCAACTGAATATGTTGAAGTAATTTTCCAGCTATTGGATCTACCTGAATAACCTGAAAAAACCTATACTATTAAACTTCATTAAATTTTTGGAATTTACTTTTACTACTTTTATTATTGAGTTAAGGTTAAGAGTTACCTGCCAATGAATGGACAGTGGTTTTTTTTTGGTTGTTTTTGGAAAATAGAAGCAGCTTCTATTTTCAATAACTCAATAACTCTATTATAATAACCTTAAATCTAAGTCAATAACACAATAACAATAAATAATACTGCAACTAACTTTTGCAATATGACAATTAATAGGTTTTTTCTAATTGAGATACAATTATTTTGACACTCACTTTATGAAACATCATTCAATAAAATTACCTTTTTGAAATAGCATCATATGAAATTGTATTTTGAAATAGAATTATATGATATCACTTTCTGAAATAGAATCATATGAAATTCTTTTTCAAATAGCATTATATGAAATTTATTTTGAAATGGAATCATATGAAACTGTTTTTTGAAATGGCATGTATGAAACTATTTTTTCAAATGGCATTGTATGAAAAAACTTTTTGAAATAGAATGATATGAAACATTCTTTTGAATTAGCATTGTATGAAATTGCTTTTTCAAATAGCATTATATGAATAGGAGCCATCGAAGTCTTTAAAAATAGAACAGAATTTAAGTTTAAATAATGCTGTAAATTACTAAAATTTTAAAATATATGAATTTCCATAAAGATATTTCAAAAGAATATTTGTCAAAAAAATTACTATCGTTTGAAAATATTTTGGATAACACAAACAAGATTTCTAAGATAAGTGAATAATAAATATCCATTTTCAACGGATTAAAAAATCGATATTAGTTCAAAATTTAAGATTTTATTGTCTTTAATTGAAGCATTACTGAGTTTACTCTTCAGCAAAATTACTTACAGTTTACTCAACAAACTCAGAAATGATTATTTTAATCATTTTTTTTACTGAAATTTTTGTTAAAAAGAATTTTCCTTACAGCGCCTCCATTAAAAAGGGCGATCCATAAGTTACCGTCTGCATCAATCGTCATTCCATCAGGATATCCTACAACGCTATTCTTCTTTAAATCGAAGATTACTCTTTTATTAGCTAAAATATTATAAATATTATTAAAATAACATGCATTATATTTGTGGACATTTTAGTTATCAATTAAAATTATTCACTTATTGATCCAGTAACATTGTTATAGTCAAAGCCCCAAATTTGACAGACAGGTGAATCAATATAATACATGGTATCATTCTGTAAACTCCACACCAATCCGTTACTAATAGAAACTGGCGAGAGTACCGTCTTTAAAGAAGTATCATTATCAACTAAATATAAGGCTCCACGATTTGGTTGAACTACGTTATTAATTTCAATTGCCATAGTACCTGTGAGCAAATTCATTATTTTGTTTTATTTAATAAATCGAAATAAATCCCTTAAGGGGAGGTCGTAATTAAGGTAGCTCTATAGGTACTCTCTAGTCAGTAGAGGTACAAAAATAACTTTTCTTTAAAATTCTTTATTGGCATACAAAACGTATTAAAAAAATATTTTTTAAATTTTTAGCATAATCTGACATATTTTTTAGTACTAATTTGTTCGTATAAAGCGTTATTAAAAAAAATTTTAAGTTGTCAAATTGACTGCGATTCGATGCTGTTATTAATACGTGGCAACAGTGTAATGTCTCTCTCCTTTTCTCTCACCTCATTCTTAGCATACCCGACAGAGGTCGTTATGTTATGTTTTGCTATTTATTATTTACTTTTCATATTGTTAACTAGTTAATAATTAAGTCTAATTTTATTATTTTTATTCGATTACAAAAAAAAATAATTTCGCAAAAAAGATTTTTATATAATTTTAATAACCACAACGTGTATTCATGGTTGTTGCCGGCGTAATTCAAACAGTGCGATATTCGCGCCAATTGCATGACCAAGTTGCGACGTTGCCAAATTTCTACTGACTTCAAAAACTAACCATCGAAACAAGATTTTGTTGACTTTAATAATTAATATCTTTTTATTTTACACGGTAATGCACAATAATTTTAATATTTTTCGAAAGCTAGGAAATTTATTTATTAAAACACAGTTTTGCTATTTTGTCAGGGATCGTTAAGATTAAAAATTTCTTTCATTTCCTGTCTGTATGAGTAATATTCTCATAAGAGATACTGTTGATTACCTCAACTTTCAATATTATTATTTATTATTTTTCCACGATAACTGACCTCCAATTTTATTTCATTATATTCCGTATATATTCGTGAATATATCTATCAATTATTTATAGGATTTGAAAAATATTAAAAAACTATAGAGTTGTCTTAAATTCCACTCAAAAAATTCATTGAAGAAGAGGTCTCAACTAAGATAATTGTAATACGGAGTCAAAAATTATAAAATTAATAAATTTTTTAATTTGGCATAAAACGATGTTGAGTTGAACAATCGCAGTGCCATTGCTTATTTGCTAGTAAGGTAGCGACGATTTTTGACTCCGTATTACAATTATCTTAGTTGAGCCCTCTTCTTCCATGAATTTTTTGAGTGGAATTTAATTTGTGCGTAATTTCACTAATAAATGACAGAGAAAAATTGGAAACAGCGATTCGTATAGCGGTCGGTAATGTAGGATGGTACGACCTCCCCTTAATATAAAAATATATATATATAATACAAGGTCACATCCAGTATCATACTCATCAATCAGTTATCTAAAATACCTGGTATATCGTACATACAACACCTATATACATAAATATTTATATATAAATAAAACAAACACTAGAAATAAAAGTATTACAGGACCTAAATTTACTAAAAACATAAGCAAGAAGAATAGATATACAGTAGCGCTATGAATAATCAATGAACTGCTAAATAATCTAAAATTGTTATCTAACAAAAAACAAGTTCTAAATAATAAACTTAAAAAATGGATTAAGGAAGTGTAATTTTTGAATGATTTTAGAAAATTTATAAAATGTTAACATTTGAACACTTTAATACTGTTATGACCTCAGAGGTATACAAAGTTTGTTAGTTTTAAGTTATTTTTAAGTTAGTTTTTAAGACTCTTGTAACCAGACCTATGTACAGGCGAATTATTATAATTCACCTCTATAGGAATTACTACAGGAACCTATAGTAATATAGGTATTCCGTTGTTGTAATTAATTAAAACTGGTTTAATAAATAAATAAATAAATATCATATCATTACAGTTGTTGATAGACTTAATAGAGGGTAAATTAAAGAGTTCAGATACCTCTGCATAGGTGTGATTGAATCTGCCACTAAATTTATATGCAAGATATATCAGAAATCTATGCTAAATATTTTCGACATACCTAATCAAGTAAGCTAGAATGATCATAATGCTGACGCGTAATTAAGTTTTGATAAAACCAATGATATAGAAATAATACAAAAAATAAAACTAATATTTACATTCTTAAATTTATTTGTATTACTATCAATAAAACCTAGTACTTTAGAGGCTTTACTTGTTACCTTAAGTATATCTCTATGAAATTTTAATTCATTGCAAAATTTGACATCTACATGTACATTTTCATCCACTTTATTTACAGATTATTTATAAATAATTTATATTGTCAATTGAAAGGTTTTCAACAAACTCACCAATCCAGAAACGACCAGCAGGGTCGCACTTTCCGTCGTTTACTCTCGTATCATTACGATTGGTGTCTAATGAAAGCATTGTTTCAATAGGTGGATCTAACACATTACTCTCACCATCCCAGGTTACTAGAACTATATCTCTACCCGAACCAGCAATTAATTTATCTTTAGTTCCTTCAACTGGAACAGCTACACCAACTGGGCCATTTTCTAAAGTAAAAATAAACACATATTATATATCAATTATAGTTGAAAATTTGACTTAGATATTATGTTGAAAGCAAGTTTAATCCTTTGCAGCACAGTGGGATAGATTGTAACGGGGTTTTCCTTTGACTGATTCACCTCGCGGAGGAGACCTGTCTCCGCGAGATGGGTGCAATGGGGCACGCACGAGTGCCCCGTGAGGTCCTTACCTCGGGGTGCGCGCGAGCACCCGACGGCGAATACACGTCGCCGCGGCCCGTATACAACGTGAGAGTACGCCTGTACTCTCACTTCTTGTACTCGCGTGCTGTCGCACGAACGCGCTCCTCGCGTTCGCGTGGCTGTCATCCTCCTAGACGACAGCTGATGCCGGCCGCTCAGCTCTGCGATAGAGTGGCGGTATCCGGGAGATTAAGAACGAGGAGGGTTTGCCGAGTAGCCCCGCGGACTACTCGGAAGAATAACGCGATCAAGTAAAATGGCAAGTCGGAGGCCTTTATTGCCTCCGTAAAAGAAATTACAATGATCGCGTCCCGAAAGGTTAGTAGTCGTCGGGCGTGCGAGCCGACTGCTCCGAACACGCCCGAGTGTTGCCGAGTGGAGCCGCGCGGGAACGCAAGCGCGCGCGCTCTTACGAACTCTCGGCCGCGCCAAGAGTTCGCCGGCCGATCGCGCGATTCGCCGGCCGGCGTTTAAGCAGAGCGCGACCCTTGCTCCACGTAAACAAACACCGCGCTCAAGAGCAGGCCGCCTGCCTGCCCTGCGTGTACACACACGCACACGCACACGCGAAGGAACGGGTCGCTTACCCGTTCCGAGTGACGACTCACGAACCCGACCTCGAGCTCGTGCTCGAGGGTACCGGTATCGCACCGCGCAGCGACTCTTCCACGAGAGTCGCGACTCCCACCGCACGAGAGTCCGCGACCGCGAACTAGGGAGAGAGAGAGAGAAAGAAATGACGAGCCGGGGATACGTCCCCCGCGTCCGCAGAACACTGTCAACACCAGGGAGTCGAGGCGCTCCTCGACTCCTCGACGGTACACGCCCGCACTCGATAGTAATCACGGGCGGTACTTACAAAGGATGCAGCCTTGGCTCGTCCTCGGCTGCTTCCGCGTTCGCACGTCCTCGTCGCTCGCTTCCTCTCGATCCGCTCGATCACCGGGTGGTCCGCTCGCGCACGCGTCCGTCGTCGCCGACGGCTCGAGAGAATCTCCCGAGCCTCCCAAAATGGCCGCCGCTCCCGCGCGCCACGGCCTAACTCTCCCTCGCGCCGCGAAGGCTCGCGACGGCACGCAGGTACCCGATAGTACCTCGCGTCACACCCTCCTCCCAGACGCCGTTAAGCTACGACTTTACGGCCTCTGTAACTCTTCGCGAGCCAATCCTCTACAGGTTAGGGATTAAGGGACGAGGAGAGGTAAATAAATCCGACACGGACTGCATCGTTATGGTGCAAATTAAGGGCGCGAGGCCTTTATTTGGCCCTCATTTACAAAAGTGGTGTGAAGAAGGATCCAACACGGGCAACCTACTGCTACCTTCTCTTGCTAAGGTACCACCCGTGCTGGTCCTTCTTCGGGCATTGGTTGGCGTGGGAGCACGCCTGGCTCCGCGCAGACTGAACAGAAGAAGCGGCCCGGGTACTGCTCAAAGAGCTCCCGGCGCCGCTTATCCTTCGCGTCCGCATCCACACGGGCGCGGAGGGCCGCGAGGCGCTGCTTTTCCTCCGCCTCCTCCTTCTTGGCCTGGAGGGCCCTCTCGCGGCGGCGCTCCTGCTGCCGCTGTTGCTCCTCCTGGAGCCGCCGTTGATTGGCCTCCATCGAGGCCCTCAAGCGGTCCTCCTCCGCTTTCTTTTGTCGTGGGCCTGGTACACCTCGTCGTAGGCTCGACGAGATGCGGCCAGGCCCGCCCGCTGCGCGCGGATCTCTACGAGGCTGAGGGAGGCGCGCGTCATCTCCGCCAGCTCCCCCTCAGCCCCCTCCGTACAGCGCAGGAAGTCCCGGTGGGCCTCCTCCAACTGCCCGACCGCCCAGCGATAGTCCTCGGTGGAGGAGCGGAGCCAAGCCTCCAACTCCTCCAGCCTCTCTGCAGCGGAAAGGGGCCGCTGTTGAAGGGGGGCGCCGTCCTCGGCGCCTCCTCGCTGGTTCGACTGGGAACGGAGTTCCTCTCCGTCCCCCTCCTCGGCGATGCCCGCCGTCGCCGGCGTCACGGTCCCTGGCTCAGGGACGTGGGGTCGCCGTAGTAAGCGGGTGGCCTCCTGGCCGCTCGCTTCGGCGTTTTCGCGGGCGGCCTTGCTGCCGCTCGCTATTGCGCAGGGGGCCTCCTGGTCCCCTGTTGGGTGGGAGGCGGCTTCGCCGCACGCCTCCTTCTTGCGGGCGACCTCCTGGTCGCTCGCCTCTGGTCCTGACCGGCTCGACGGGGATTGGGGCCCTTTCCCAATCGCCTCCGTCGCCTTGGGGGTCCCCTCCAGGGTGCCCCCGGTCATGACCTCCGTTGAGTGCTCCTCAGCGTCCTCGCTGAGGAGACGGGCTATCCCCTCCTCCATCTCGTACGGGTCCATCTAGGAAAGGGACAGAAAGAAAAAGAGGGATAGTGAGGAATGGCTCTCAGAGTCGGTTCTTTCCTGTCGACCGTGTCTTCCTCGCGTCTTACGTTTTTGGCCGCGCTGGCCTTGTTCTTAGAACCGGGTGGACGACTCGGTCCTCGCTTTCCCGTCGCGTTTCTAACTTGCGTGACGGCGTAGGACGCTTTACGCGGGCGTCCGCGTTTGTTGCTTTACAGGTTTTTCCTCAGGCTGGGCGCTCCCAGCCTGGGACGCTTGCCCGCTGGCACCGCTCTTCTCCTCATCAGCCTCTGCTGATGGAGTCGTGGGCGCATCCACACGACTCCCGCCTTCCCCCGGAGCTCGGGCGCTGGTCTCGACGTCCTCTTCTTCAGCAGGAACGTCTGCGCCGTGGATATACGGTTTCATCTGTTCTGAGTGGATCGACCTACTGTCCGTCCACTTTGGTCACGCAACGTGTAAGTGTTGCTGCCTCAAGATTTCCGTAACCTCGTACGGTCCGGCAAACTTCGGATCTAGCTTTCCAGCTACTCCTTTTGCCGCATTGGAAAGGACTTTATTCCTTTTCCATACAAGATCTCCGACTTTGAAGCTCGCTTCACGTCGGCCCGCGTTATAGTAACGCGCCTGTCGATCTCGTTCCCTGTCGGAATTCTCCGCTGCCATGTCGTGGACCTCGGAGAGATTCCTCATTCGGAGAGCCCATTCTTCTCGAGCCTCCTCTTCGTTTTGTTTTAGTATATCAAGCATCTGCCTGCTATACTCCGAGTCTAAGGGCTTCGGATGCCTGCCGTAGACGAGGAATGCAGGTGTCATTCCTGTGGCACTACTCTTGGAGTTGTTGAACGCATGGACGAGCTCTGTAAGATGCTCGTCCCAGTGGTCATGGTCATCTTGGATGAAAGCCATGATCATCTGCTTCATCGTTCGGTTAACCCTTTCGACAGGGTTAGCCTGTGGATGGTACGGGGGCGTCGTTTTATGACGTATCCCCTTTGTGTTCAAAAAACCGTCGATTGTTTGGTTTTTGAACTCTGTCCCGTTGTCGGAGAGGAAGACTTCGGGTGTTCCAAACCGGAGACAGATGCGTTCTGTAAACTCCGCCAGTATGGCTTCGCCTGTGGCGCGGTGGAGCGGAATCACTTCCACCCACCGTGTGAATAAATCCTTAAAAAGTAGGATGTATTCGTACCCCTTTACTCGTCTTGGGTAGCGGGCCCATAATGTCGCTTGCGACATACTGCCAGGGTCGTTCGATGACCCTGCGGCCCATGAGTCCCGTCGGCGGCCTTTGCTCAGCCTTTATCTGCTGCAAGTCTGGCATTGCCGCACGTAATTGTCGATGCACGCATCCATACGTGGCCAATAATATTGACGGGCAACCCGTGCTAGAGTCTTCTCTCGCCCCAAGTGTCCTGCTGTGGGGCTATCATGACACTCTTTCATGATATCCCTTGTTTTTCTAGAGGAACGACGAGCTTCCAAGCCTCGTCGTCCTCCCCCAGGATTCCTTGCATAAGTTGGTCGGGGTTGTAATAAAACAGTCTCCCCCCGGCCCACTTCATCTTCGGGTCGGTGAGTGGTTCCTCTTTGGCTTTCTTAAGCTGTTGGAGGTACCACTCATCCTGGGAATTTTCCGTCCACGAGACACCTGCCATTGGTGTCTCCTCGCCCTCCTCCTCGTACATTCGAGAAAGGGCGTCTGGAACATTGTTGAGCGCGCCTTTTCTATGCTCAACAGTGAATTGGTGGCCTTGCAGCTCCAAGGCCCACCGCGCTAATCGCCCTGTCAGACCACTCAGTGTGCGCAGCCAACGCAGACAGCTGTGGTCCGTGACTACGCGGAATGCGTAGCCTTCGATGTATGGGCGAAACTTCTTTATCGCCCATACTACAGCGAGACATTCTCGTTCTGTCACGCTGTAGTTCCTCTCGGCAGGTGAGAGGACGCGGCTGGCGAACTCCAGTGCTCGCTCCTTGCCGTCTTCAAACTGAAGTAGAACTGCTCCGATTCCCGAGTCGCTTGCATCTGTTTTGCACAACAAACTCATTGTTGAAGTCGGGGCGTTGCAAGACTGGTGCGGAGGCTATGAGAGCCTTTATCCGCTCAAATGCAGAGTGTTGTACTTCAGTCCACTCAAACTTACGCTCCTTCTTCGTTAGTTGCGTAAGTGGTTCGGCGATCGTAGCGAGGTTGTTCAGGAACCTCCTGTACCACGATGCCATGCCTAAGAAGCGCTAAGCTGCTTTACGTTCTTAGGCGGCGGTACTCTAGTACCGGCCTTATCTTCTCTGGGTCAGGGCGGAACCCGTCTTGGTTCAGCACTACTCCCAGGTATTTACTTCGCATTGGCAGAAGTGGCTTTTCTGCCGATTGATCATTAGGCCCGCCTCTCGTAGACGGCTAAGATCTTACGAAGGTGTTCGAGGTGCTCCTCGAACGTTTCGACATTATGACGACGTCATCCAGGTATGCGAATGCAAAGTCTTCGCAATCTGGAGTGACGACCATGTCGATTAGGCGCTGGAAAGATGCTCCTGCATCTTCCAAGCCAAATGGCATTCTCTTGTACTGGAAGTGGCCCATTCCAGGTACAGAGAAAGCCGTTATCTCTCTGGACGCCTCGTCCAGAGGTACTTGATGGTACGCGTTGCTGACGTCTAACGTCGTGCAAAACTTTGCCGCTTTGGCCTTGCGGAAAGCCGCGTCCATGCGTTTCGCCGGGTATCCGTCCGGCGAAACCTTGAGTGTATTGACTCTTCGATAGTCAATACACATCCGGTATCCTCCACCGGATTTCTTGACCATCACGACCGGGCTTGACCACGGGCTCGTGGATGGTTCAATGACGCCAGCGTCCAGTAACTTACGGACCTGCGCGTGCATTTCAGCTTCTATCACCGGTGAATATGGGTAATATCGCTGTTTGATGGGGCGAGCATCTCCCACATCAAGCGTATGGGTCACCCACGTGGTGCACCCAAGTGTGGTCGGCTCCGTGCCGACCATTTCGTGCACAAGTGCCTCGACTTGTGCTCGTTGCTCCTCGGTTACATGGCCCAAGCCTACTGCACCGATCTGGATCATGTTAATTTCTTTAACTGATGCCAGTTGGAGATCCACGCTGACGTTGTCGTCCACCAACGTCAGCTGGTTTGATCGCGGATTGTGTACTGAGCCGAATTCCCGCATGAAATTCGTGCCCAAGTAACAATCCGCATCTAGTGCAGGGATAATCAAAACTTTGATATCCCTGCTTATGCCACCTATTCTGAAGGGAAGGTAAGCACATCCCACGATTGGGCTCTTGCTACCGTCAGCGAGCTTAGCACCTGCATGCTCGCTTGGCATAAGCATTCGGCCGCATGCAGTTATCAACTGCAGGCCGATCGGTCCCATCACTGTGACCGATGCGCCTATGTCGTACAGTGCGCGGAAGTGTGAACCCTTCCACTTCCACCTGTAACCACCATCTGGTTTCCAGGCTTTCCTCCGCCGGGGCGTCCGGTAGTGCCGTCCCGCTAACGCCCTGGGAGGTCATTCCCGAAGCTTCCTAACTAGCTTCGTTGGCGTTTGGGAAGTAGTTGAGTGCCCCTACTTCCCCTGTTGCCCGTTTTCCGGCGAGCAATTAGGGCATTTCGCTCGGATTACGCCTTCTTTATCGCACTCCGAAGCAACGAATTGGTTCTTTCGCTTGCCCCTTATTCTGGCCTTCCTTCTCGCTGACATTGTTTTTCTTGGCGTTGCCTCTTCCGGAACGGCCGTTTTTGTTCGCCGAGGAGGAAGCACCCTTGTTTCCCCTCCCTGCCTTTGTTTGTTGCTTTCGCGGAACGCTTTCACTAGCTCTCCGCTAAGCTTCGTAATAGGTCGGCCATCTCTTGCCGACATATCCCGGCTATCGGAGCATCGGGCTTCTCCTGTGTGTCCGGCGGTGTAGCGGCCGTTGCCGCTACCTTACATGAGAAGACGTCCACTATCTTCTCCCTCTGCGGTTTGGTATGCCGTTTCTGGCATTACCACTTTGGATGGGGGAATTGGCGTCCTATCGCCCTTTTCCCTGTCCAGGATATATTCTGCCTTTACGCATTGATCCGCTAGATCGTCTGGCGTGTTACAGATCTCTATCCGGATAATTCTTTTAATTTCCGGGAGAAGATTCATGTAAATCTTCTCGATTTCCTGGAGCCTAGTCATCCTCGGGGATATCTCACCTAACATGCTCTCCATGCATGTTATGTAATGGCTGCTCGATTCCCCTATTTGTTGATAACGACGCCTAATGTCATCTCGTAGGCGCTCTTGCCTATCGTAGGGCGCAGCCCCATCTGCGTCGAGTGGCTTGACAGAAATCTGCCCATGTTCGCCATCGCGGCTGTAGTTCCTGTACCACATGCTCGCCACGTCTTTGAGGACGTACGGGAGCGACGCCAGCAATGTCGCTCTCGTTAAGTTTAGCCGCTCGGGCATTGTCCTCGAAACTCTTAAGGAAAGATCTCTACGTCTTCTCCTTGTTTAGCCGAGAACGAGACGTTCCATCGGCTAACTATTCGGCTGGGGTCCTCGTGACCTCTGCCTGTGCGATTTAATTCGCTTGTGGAAGGACCAGTAGGCTCTCTTGTCCTTCCGTTCGTGAAATCAGTCCACGTTCTGATTTCACGTGGCGGGATTCGCCGTTGCGCGTTCTGAATGGTGTTCGCACCATTCAGTGTTTCGTTGATTCCAGGCTCGTCTATCGTGTACGTCTCCTGGAATCCAACGCGCGGTGTCGATTGCAACGGATTTGTCTGCTCCGTTCGCATCTCGATTTGTCGGCCGTCGATTCGTGTACTTGACATCGGCGGCCGTTGCTGGTCTCTCTCGTGAGCCAGCTGATCGACTCTCAGCGTGAGAGCCGTCAATGCCCTCGCCTGTTTGACACTTGTGTTAAGCAAGCTGTCATATTTTCGTTCGATTGCTCGAACGGCTTGTTGGATCTCTCGTAACAGAGATTCCACCCTCGACGTTTGACCTTGTGACGACTGGCTGTCGTCATCGGTCTCGCTATCTCGGTCCTTTTCATTTTCTGACCTTGATGGCGGTGTGTGACTTGGCTCTACGTTGCCAAGTCCTTTGTCGCCTTCAGAATGGCAAACGATGCTGTTCTGATAAATTGAGAGAGGGTGAGGTCGGCCCTTCTCATAATTCTCGTCCTGAATGGTGGTGGATGTCCTGTCCATGCACATCTCTTCGATGAAGGACTTCCTCAACGATTCACGGACTGTGCGTAACTCCTCCTCGTTTGAGGAGTTACACGCCTGAAAATCGGCTGCGGTGTAATTACCCTGCAGCCAATTATACAGACGGTGACGCTGGCC